>CAUJRU010000400.1:212094-214594 GCA_963277665.1 Viscum album | reverse complement strand
GTGATGCTACATGGCTGATCCTTCCACTAGTCATATGCTTGTCTCAAAGGTCAGGTCCTGCATGATCAGTTGTGTGGGTTGATGGTTGCGCTTATGCGATTGTGTGGGAGTGGTGGATGGTGGTCAAGATACTGCGGTCTCCCTTTTTTGGGAAGGGAACGTTGGTCTCGTTGGCTCTAGGGGGTTGGGTATATCAATCCTTCCCTTGTGTCATGCATAGCGGGCTTTCCCTGCCTTCATGTGCTGCATTGTGATGCCTCTCGGGTTGCTTCCCTCGAGGCGTCACGGTCAGTTGTGTGGGTTGATGGTTGTGCTTACGCGATTGTGTGGGAGTGGTGGATGGTTGTCAAGATACTGCGGTCTCCCTTTTTTGGGAAGGGAACGTTGGTCTCGTTGGCTCTAGGGGGTTGGGTATATAAATCCTTCCCTTGTGTCATGCATAGCGGGCTTTCCCTGCCTTCATGTGCTGCATTGTGATGCCTCTCGGGTTGCTTCCCTTGAGGCGTCACGGTCAGTTGTGTGGGTTGATGGTTGTGCTTACGCGATTGTGTGGGAGTGGTGGATGGCTGTCAAGATACTGCGGTCTCCCTTTTTTGGGAAGGGAACGTTGGTCTCGTTGGCTCTAGGGGGTTGGGTATATAAATCCTTCCCTTGTGTCATGCATAGCGGGCTTTCCCTGCCTTCATGTGCTGCATTGTGATGCCTCTCGGGTTGCTTCCCTTGAGGCGTCACGGTCAGTTGTGTGGGTTGATGGTTGTGCTTACGCGACTGTGTGGGAGTGGTGGATGGTTGTCAAGATACTGCGGTCTCCCTTTTTTGGGAAGGGAACGTTGGTCTCCTTGGCTCTAGGGGGTTGGGTATATAAATCCTTCCCTTGTGTCATGCATAGCGGGCTTTCCCTGCCTTCATGTGCTGCATTGTGATGCCTCTTGGGTTGCTTCCCTTGAGGCGTCACGGTCAGTTGTGTGGGTTGATGGTTGTGCTTACGCGATTGTGTGGGAGTGGTGGATGGTTGTCAAGATACTGCGGTCTCCCTTTTTTGGGAAGGGAACGTTGGTCTCCTTGGCTCTAGGGGGTTGGGTATATAAATCCTTCCCTTGTGTCATGCATAGCGGGCTTTCCCTGCCTTCATGTGCTGCATTGTGATGTCTCTCGGGTTGCTTCCCTCGAGGCGTCACCGTCAGTTGTGTGGGTTGATGGTTGTGCTTACGCGATTGTGTGGGAGTGGTGGATGGTTGTCAAGATACTGCGGTCTCCCTTTTTTGGGAAGGGAACGTTGGTCTCCTTGGCTCTAGGGGGTTGGGTATATAAATCCTTCCCTTGTGTCATGCATAGCGGGCTTTCCCTGCCTTCATGTGCTGCATTGTGATGCCTCTCGGGTTGCTTCCCTTGAGGCGTCACGGTCAGTTGTGTGGGTTGATGGTTGTGCTTACGCGATTGTGTGGGAGTGGTGGATGGTTGTCAAGATACTGCGGTCTCCCTTTTTTGGGAAGGGAACGTTGGTCTCGTTGGCACCCTCATCCGTAAGTGGGGGATTAATTTCTCCTCGCTTTCATTTGGTCCTTGTGCATGTTTCCATGTGAATGATGGAACACGGTTTGGCTTGGTTGGATATCCGTTGAGAACACTAGTCAAATGCTTGTCTCAAAGATCAGTCTGTGCATGTACAGGGACAAACTAACCGAAAGATGGTGATATTGTGAAGGGTCTCATTAAATCAGTGACAAGTTTGACGTTCTCCTCGGTTATACATCAAGCGAAGAATGTGTATCTATTGTTTCGACAAGATACACGAGCGTCGTCACGCAGAGGTGATGACTCATTAAGGGGAATCCTGTCGATTTGGGAAGATGGTTTGGGCTTGTGTTGGGGTCTGAGTGGTTTGCTCAGTCATACCTCAAACATTGCAGATGTGGTTGGTGATGCTACCTGGCTGATCCTTCCATTAGTCATATGCTTGTCCCAAAGATCAGGTGGTGCATGTACAAAGGAAAAACTAATCGAATGGAATTGAATGTTCGGGACGACGGTTTGGGCTTGTGTTGGGGTCTGAGTGGTTAGCTCAGTCATACCTCAAACAATGCAGATGTTGTTGGTGATGCTACATGGCTGATCCTTCAACTAGTCATATGCTTGACTCAAAGATCAGGTCCCGCATGTACAAAGACAAACTAATCGAAAGATGGTGATACTGTGATGGGTCTCATTAAATTAGTGCCAGGGCTGACTTTCTCCTCAGTTATACATCAAGAGAAGAATCCCCAGGTGGGTGAGCTCCACCTAGAAGACCCTCACTTGTCCCTTCGGAGTTCTCCCTGTTGGTAGTGGAATTTTGTCAGTTATGATATACGGGCCCTGTTTATATGCTTGGGTTGAATTCTCTCGCACAATTGCGGTATTGAGCATCATGCAGAGGTGATGACTCATTAATTGGGTTCCTGTCGATTTGGAAAGACGGTTTGGGCTTGTGTTGGGGTCTGAGTGGTCTGCTCAGTCATAC
>CAUJRU010000400.1:199594-204594 GCA_963277665.1 Viscum album | reverse complement strand
GGCATATGACTAGTGGAAGGATCAGCCATGTAGCATCACCAACAACATCTGCATTGTTTGGGGTATGACTGAGCTGACCACTCAGACCCCAACACAAGCCCAAACCGTCGTCCCGAACATTCAATTCTGTTCGATTAGTTTGTCCTTTGTACATGCACAACCTGACCTTTGAGACAAGCATATGACTAATGGAAGGATCAGCCAGGTAGCATCACCAACCACATCTGCAATGTTTGAGGTATGACTGAGCAGACCACTCAGACCCCAACACAAGCCCCAACCATCTTCCCAAATCGACAAGATTCCCCTTAATGAGTCATCACCTCCGCATGACGCTCGTGTATCTTGCAGAAACAGTAGATACACATTCTCAAGCCACCCTTATGAACATCATCACCCAAGGCATGACTGAGGAGGAAGGCACCCCAACTTGTCCAATAATGAACCATGGAAATCGTCACCCTGTTGGTGTGAGTTTCTTAGGACCCAAATAACTCGCACGTGGCCCCGACAATGCGTTGAGCAAAGCACTCCCACCAATCATTGCCCAAGGCAGCTTGCTATGGTTCGCATGAAATATCGCTGAATGAGAAATTTAGGAGCACGCTCTTGCATCCTGGTGATACCGACAGTTTCGCGCTTGAACCACTACCAAAATTCCACAACGCTCCAGAGAAGGTGAGGAAAAGGCGGTACAGCAAGGGACGACAAAGGAACCCAATCCCACCATGCCTCCCACATCCCAACATCTGCAAGAACTCAACCACACTCGGTGGCTTTTAAGCATAGCCCGACCCGCAACGCTCCATGAAAGGTGAGGAAAAAGGTGGGTACGACAGGACGGGGAAACAACCCAATCCCGCCCATACCCCCCACATCCCACCAGTGAGGAAAAAGGTAGGAACGTCAGGGGATGAGGAGGGAAACCCCCATCCCGCCGTGCCTCCCACATCTCACATTCCGTAGGAACTCAACCGCCATGAGGCAGCTTTTAAGCAGACGAACCAGCAACGCTCAAGAGACGTCAAGGAAAAGGAGTCAGGGTAGGTACGGGGGTCCTATGTCCCGCCGCGCCGCCCACATCCCACCATCCACAGGATCCCACAAACCGTGAGGCGGTATTTAAGCACCCAGCCCGCAATGCTCCACAGACGGGGAGGAAAAGGCAGGCACGTCAGGGGACGGGGCAAAAACCCAATCCCGCCGCGCCTCCCACATCCCACCATCCGCAACAACTCAACCACCCTGAGGCGGCTTTTAAGCAAGCCAAGCCGCACTGCTCTAGAGAAGGCGAGGGAAGGGCAGGAGCGTCGAGGGACGACAAAGGAACACCAACCCACCATGCCTCCCACATCCCACCATCCAAGGAACTCCGCCACCGACAGGTGGCCTTTTAAGCAAGCCCGAACCGCAACGCTCCATGAAAGGTGAGGAAAAAGGCGGGCACGGCATGAGACTGGGCAAAAACCCATTCTTTCCAATGCCCCCCACATCCCACCGGTGAGGAAAAGGAATTACAGCGTCCCACCGCCATGCCTCCCACATCCCACCTTCCGAAGGAACTCAACCGCCATGAGGCAGATTTTAAGCAGACGAACCCACAACGCTCCAGGGACGTTGAGGAAAAGGAGTCATGACAGGAACGGAGGCCCTATGTCCCGCCGCACCCCCCACATCCCACCATTCAAAAGAACTCAACCACCGTTGCGAAACTTTTAACCAAGAACCAGGACACCAACCATGCTCATCTATCATCATCCCATCCAAGTTATATCTGTCTAGTATCGCATTGTCTTTTTAGCAAGCCCTTGGAAGAAGGAACCGCAATTGTGCGAGAGAATTCAACCCAAGCATATAGACGGGGCCCCTACATCAGCACCAAAAAAATTCCACTACCAACAGGGAGAACTCCAAAGGGACAAGTGAGGGTCTTCTAGGTGGAGCTCACCCACCTGGGGATTCTTCGCTTGAGGTATAACCGAGGAGAAAGTCACCCCTGGCACTGATTTAATGAGACCCGTCACAGTATCACCATCTTTCGATTAGTTTGTCCTTTACATGCGGGACCTGATCTTTGAGACAGGCATATGACTAGTGGAAGGATCAGCCATGTAGCATCACCAACAACATCTGCATTGTTTGGGGTATGACTGAGCTGACCACTCAGACCCCAACACAAGCCCAAACCGTCGTCCCGAACATTCAATTCTGTTCGATTAGTTTGTCCTTTGTACATGCACAGCCTGATCTTTGAGACAAGCATATGACTAATGGAAGGATCAGCCAGGTAGCATCACCAACCACATCTGCAATGTTTGAGGTATGACTGAGCAGACCACTCAGACCCCAACACAAGCCCCAACCATCTTCCCAAATCGACAGGATTCCCCTTAATGAGTCATCACCTCCGCATGACGCTCGTGTATCTTGCAGAAACAGTAGATACACATTCTCAAGCCACCCTTATGAACATCATCACCCAAGGCATGACTGAGGAGGAAGGCACCCCAACTTGTCCAATAATGAACCATGGAAATCGTTACCCTGTTGGTGTGAGTCTCTTAGGACACAAATAACTCGCACGTGGCCCCGACAATGCGTTGAGCAAAGCACTCCCACCAATCATTGCCCTACAGGCGCAACTTGGTGGGAGTGCTTTGCTCAACGCATTGATGGCATTGTCTAGAGGCCATTTTTCCATTGCCCTACAGGCGCAACTTGGTGGGAGTGCTTTGCTCAACGCATTGTCATCGATGCCATTTTCCATGTCACTGGGCATGTCATTGGGTGGCTCTAGGCACGCAGGACAAGACCCACGCCCAGGGGGGTCGCCGACCACTCCCCCCCTAAAGAGACATTTATGCATTTCCAGCTATCCCACCAGGAAACATCAACACTGACGAGGAGACATACTGATGGGTTTAGACCACCCTGAGGGCACCGCAGCGCATGAAAGACAACACGTGTTGCCCTAAAAGAGCTATGAAACCATAGGAAGGGCCACCGACGTGACCCCTTATGCACATGAAGGCCACCGACAAGTCATGGCATCCATCCCGCGTATCGTCGATCACCGCCGAGAAGACACGCCCCATGTCCAGAGCGGGTCCTCACTCATGAAAAGAATTCTCTTTAGGTGGTAATTGTAATTACATACAGGACCCAACAACATATGAAAAACCCCACCTCGACGTCCTTCCTTTCAAGGCACGTCGCATCCACCAAGACATGCCCCGAGGCCACTTCAAATCGTCTCACTCGGATGGCTTTGTCTCCACGCGATTGTCAGTTCGTCGGACCTGACACACGACGAACCCCGTCTCATTGTCATCGCTTTTATGGGGCACTACCGCGGGCAAGACAAGCCCCAAGCACAGGAGGAATCATCTAGAGGCCATTTTTCCATGTCTGTGGGCATGTCACTGGGTGGCTCTGGGCACGCAGGACAAGACCCACGCCCAGGGGGGGTCGCCGACCACTCCCCCCCTAAAGAGACATTTCTGCATTTCCAGCTCTCCCACCAGGAAACATCAGCACTGACGAGGAGACATACTGAGTGGTTCAGACCACCCAGAGGGAACCGCAGCGCATGAAAGACAACACGTGTTGCCCTAAAAGAGCTATGAAACCATAGGAACGGCAACCGACGTGACCCCTTAGGCACGTGAAGGCCGCCGACACGTCATGGCATCCTTCCCGCGTATCGTCGACCACCGCCGAGAAGACAGACCCCATGTCCAGAGCGGGTCCTCACGCATGAAATGAATTCTCTTTAGGTGGTCGGTGTCGTTACATACCGAACCCAACAACATATGACAAACCCCAGCTCGGCGTCCTTCCTTTCAAGGCACCCCGCATCCACCAAGACAAGCCTCGAGGCCCCTTCAAATCGTCTCACTCGGATGGCATTGTCTCCACGCGATTGTCGGTACGTAGGACCTCACACGCGACGAACCCCGGCTCATTGTCAAAGCTTTTAAGGCGCACTACCCCGGAGAAGACAAGCCCCAAGCACCGGACGAATCATCACGCATTGATGGCATTGTCTAGAGGCCATTTTTCCATGTCCGTGGGCATGTCACTGGGTGGCTCGAGGCACGCAGGACAAGACCCACGCCCAGGGGGGGTCGCCGACCACTACCCCCCTAAAGAGACATTTATGCATTTACAGCTATCCCACCAGGAAACATCAGCACTGACGAGGAGACATACTGAGTGGTTTAGACCACCCAGAGGGCACCCCAGCTCATGAAAGACAACGCGAGTTGCCCTAAAAGAGCTATGAAACCATAGGAACGGCCACCGACGTGACCCCTTAGGCACATGAAGGCCGCCGGCACGTCATGGCATCCGTCCCGCGTGTCGTCGACCACCGCCGAGAAGACAACCCCATGTCCAGAGCGGGTCCTCACGCATGAAACGAATTCTATTTAGGTGGTCATGGACGTTACATACCGGACCCAACAAGATATGGCAAACCCCAGCTCGGCGTCCTTCCTTTCAAGGCACCCCGCATCCACCAATGCAAGCCCCGATGCCCCTTCAAATCGTCTCACTCGGATGGAATTGTCTCCACGCGATTGTCAGTACGTAGGACCTGACACGCGACGAACCCCGACTCATTTTCAAAGCTTTGATGGCGCACTACCCCGGACAAGACAAGCCCCAAGCACCGGACGAATCATCAAGCATTCATGGGATTGTCTAGAGGCCATTTTTCCATGTCCGTGGGCATGTCATTGGGTGGCTCTGGGCACGCAGGACAAGACCCACGCCCAGGGGGGGTCGCCGACCACTCCCCCCCTAAAGAGACATTTATGCATTTCCAGCTATCCCACCAGGAAACATCATCAGTGACGAGGAGACATACTGAGGGGTTTAGACATCCCAGAGGTCAGTGCAGCGCATGAAAGACAACACGTGTTGCCCTAAAAGAGCTATGAAACCATAGGAACGACCACCGACGTGACCCCTTAGGCACTTGAAGGCCGCCGACACGT
>CAUJRU010000400.1:167094-189594 GCA_963277665.1 Viscum album | reverse complement strand
TTTAAGCAAGCCAAGCCGCACTGCTCTAGAGAAGGCGAGGGAAGGGCAGGAGCGTCGAGGGACGACAAAGGAACACCAACCCACCATGCCTCCCACATCCCACCATCCAAGGAACTCCGCCACCGACAGGTGGCCTTTTAAGCAAGCCCGAACCGCAACGCTCCATGAAAGGTGAGGAAAAAGGCGGGCACGGCATGAGACTGGGCAAAAACCCATTCTTTCCAATGCCCCCCACATCCCACCGGTGAGGAAAAGGAATTACAGCGTCCCACCGCCATGCCTCCCACATCCCACCTTCCGAAGGAACTCAACCGCCATGAGGCAGATTTTAAGCAGACGAACCCACAACGCTCCAGGGACGTTGAGGAAAAGGAGTCATGACAGGAACGGAGGCCCTATGTCCCGCCGCACCCCCCACATCCCACCATTCAAAAGAACTCAACCACCGTTGAGAAACTTTTAACCAAGAACCAGGACACCAACCATGCTCATCTATCATCATCCCATCCAAGTTATATCTGTCTAGTATCGCATCGTCTTTTTAGCAAGCCCTTGGAAGACGGAACCGCAATTGTGCGAGAGAATTCAACCCAAGCATATAGACGGGGCCCCTACATCAGCACCAAAAAAATTCCACTACCAACAGGGAGAACTCCAAAGGGACAAGTGAGGGTCTTCTAGGTGGAGCTCACCCACCTGGGGATTCTTCGCTTGAGATATAACCGAGGAGAAAGTCACCCCTGGAACTGATTTAATGAGACCCGTCACAGTATCACCATCTTTCGATTAGTTTGTCCTTTACATGCGGGACCTGATCTTTGAGACAGGCATATGACTAGTGGAAGGATCAGCCATGTAGCATCACCAACAACATCTGCATTGTTTGGGGTATGACTGAGCTGACCACTCAGACCCCAACACAAGCCCAAACCGTCGTCCCGAACATTCAATTCTGTTCGATTAGTTTGTCCTTTGTACATGCACAACCTGACCTTTGAGACAAGCATATGACTAATGGAAGGATCAGCCAGGTAGCATCACCAACCACATCTGCAATGTTTGAGGTATGACTGAGCAGACCACTCAGACCCCAACACAAGCCCCAACCATCTTCCCAAATCGACAGGATTCCCCTTAATGAGTCATCACCTCCGCATGACGCTCGTGTATCTTGCAGAAACAGTAGATACACATTCTCAAGCCACCCTTATGAACATCATCACCCAAGGCATGACTGAGGAGGAAGGCACCCCAACTTGTCCAATAATGAACCATGGAAATCGTCACCCTGTTGGTGTGAGTTTCTTAGGACCCAAATAACTCGCACGTGGCCCCGACAATGCGTTGAGCAAAGCACTCCCACCAATCATTGCCCAAGGCAGCTTGCTATGGTTCGCATGAAATATCGCTGAATGAGAAATTTAGGAGCACGCTCTTGCATCCTGGTGATACCGACAGTTTCGCGCTTGAACCACTACCAAAATTCCACAACGCTCCAGAGAAGGTGAGGAAAAGGCGGTACAGCAAGGGACGACAAAGGAACCCAATCCCACCATGCCTCCCACATCCCAACATCTGCAAGAACTCAACCACACTCGGTGGCTTTTAAGCATAGCCCGACCCGCAACGCTCCATGAAAGGTGAGGAAAAAGGTGGGTACGACAGGACGGGGAAACAACCCAATCCCGCCCATACCCCCCACATCCCACCAGTGAGGAAAAAGGTAGGAACGTCAGGGGATGAGGAGGGAAACCCCCATCCCGCCGTGCCTCCCACATCTCACATTCCGTAGGAACTCAACCGCCATGAGGCAGCTTTTAAGCAGACGAACCAGCAACGCTCAAGAGACGTCAAGGAAAAGGAGTCAGGGTAGGTACGGGGGTCCTATGTCCCGCCGCGCCGCCCACATCCCACCATCCACAGGATCCCACAAACCGTGAGGCGGTATTTAAGCACCCAGCCCGCAATGCTCCACAGACGGGGAGGAAAAGGCAGGCACGTCAGGGGACGGGGCAAAAACCCAATCCCGCCGCGCCTCCCACATCCCACCATCCGCAACAACTCAACCACCCTGAGGCGGCTTTTAAGCAAGCCAAGCCGCACTGCTCTAGAGAAGGCGAGGGAAGGGCAGGAGCGTCGAGGGACGACAAAGGAACACCAACCCACCATGCCTCCCACATCCCACCATCCAAGGAACTCCGCCACCGACAGGTGGCCTTTTAAGCAAGCCCGAACCGCAACGCTCCATGAAAGGTGAGGAAAAAGGCGGGCACGGCATGAGACTGGGCAAAAACCCATTCTTTCCAATGCCCCCCACATCCCACCGGTGAGGAAAAGGAATTACAGCGTCCCACCGCCATGCCTCCCACATCCCACCTTCCGAAGGAACTCAACCGCCATGAGGCAGATTTTAAGCAGACGAACCCACAACGCTCCAGGGACGTTGAGGAAAAGGAGTCATGACAGGAACGGAGGCCCTATGTCCCGCCGCACCCCCCACATCCCACCATTCAAAAGAACTCAACCACCGTTGCGAAACTTTTAACCAAGAACCAGGACACCAACCATGCTCATCTATCATCATCCCATCCAAGTTATATCTGTCTAGTATCGCATTGTCTTTTTAGCAAGCCCTTGGAAGACGGAACCGCAATTGTGCGAGAGAATTCAACCCAAGCATATAGACGGGGCCCCTACATCAGCACCAAAAAAATTCCACTACCAACAGGGAGAACTCCAAAGGGACAAGTGAGGGTCTTCTAGGTGGAGCTCACCCACCTGGGGATTCTTCGCTTGAGATATAACCGAGGAGAAAGTCACCCCTGGCACTGATTTAATGAGACCCGTCACAGTATCACCATCTTTCGATTAGTTTGTCCTTTACATGCGGGACCTGATCTTTGAGACAGGCATATGACTAGTGGAAGGATCAGCCATGTAGCATCACCAACAACATCTGCATTGTTTGGGGTATGACTGAGCTGACCACTCAGACCCCAACACAAGCCCAAACCGTCGTCCCGAACATTCAATTCTGTTCGATTAGTTTGTCCTTTGTACATGCACAACCTGATCTTTGAGACAAGCATATGACTAATGGAAGGATCAGCCAGGTAGCATCACCAACCACATCTGCAATGTTTGAGGTATGACTGAGCAGACCACTCAGACCCCAACACAAGCCCCAACCATCTTCCCAAATCGACAGGATTCCCCTTAATGAGTCATCACCTCCGCATGACGCTCGTGTATCTTGCAGAAACAGTAGATACACATTCTCAAGCCACCCTTATGAACATCATCACCCAAGGCATGACTGAGGAGGAAGGCACCCCAACTTGTCCAATAATGAACCATGGAAATCGTTACCCTGTTGGTGTGAGTCTCTTAGGACACAAATAACTCGCACGTGGCCCCGACAATGCGTTGAGCAAAGCACTCCCACCAATCATTGCCCAAGGCAGCTTGCTATGGTTCGCATGGAATATCGCTGAATGAGAAATTTAGGAGCACGCTCTCGCATCCTGGTGATACCGACAGTTTCGCGCTTGAACCACTACCAAAATTCCACAACGCTCCAGAGAAGGTGAGGAAAAGGCGGTACAGCAAGGGACGACAAAGGAACCCAATCCCACCATGCCTCCCACATCCCAACATCTGCAAGAACTCAACCACACTCAGTGGATTTTAAGCAAAGCCCGACCCGCAACGCTCCATGAAAGGTGAGGAAAAAGGTGGGTACGACAGGACGGGGAAACAACCCAATCCCGCCCATACCCCCCACATCCCACCAGTGAGGGAAAAGGTAGGAACGTCAGGGGATGAGGAGGGAAACCCCCATCCCGCCGTGCCTCCCACATCTCACATTCCGTAGGAACTCAACCGCCATGAGGCAGCTTTTAAGCAGACGAACCAGCAACGCTCAAGAGACGTCGAGGAAAAGGAGTCATGGTAGGTACGGGGGTCCTATGTCCCGCCGCGCCGCCCACATCCCACCATCCACAGGATCCCACAAACCGTGAGGCGGTATTTAAGCACCCAGCCCGCAATGCTCCACAGACGGGGAGGAAAAGGCAGGCACGTCAGGGGACGGGGCAAAAACCCAATCCCGCCGCGCCCCCCACATCCCACCATCCGCAGCAACTCAACCACCCTGAGGCAGCTTTTAAGCAAGCAAAGCCGCACTGCTCTAGAGAAGGCGAGGGAAGGGCAGGAGCGTCGAGGGACGACAAAGGAACACCAACCCACCATGCCTCCCACATCCCACCATCCAAGGAACTCCGCCACCAACAGGTGGCCTTTTAAGCAAGCCCGAACCGCAACGCTCCATGAAAGGTGAGGAAAAAGGCGGGCACGGCATGAGACTGGGCAAAAACCCATTCTTTCCAATGCCCCCCACATCCCACCGGTGAGGAAAAGGAATTACAGCGTCCCACCGCCATGCTTCCCACATCCCACCTTCCGAAGGAACTCAACCGCCGTGAGGCAGATTTTAAGCAGACGAACCCACAACGCTCCAGGGACGTTGAGGAAAAGGAGTCATGACAGGAACAGAGGCCCTATGTCCCGCCGCACCCCCCACATCCCACCATTCAAAAGAACTCAACCACCGTTGCGAAACTTTTAACCAAGAACCAGGACACCAACCATGCTCATCTATCATCATCCCATCCAAGTTATATCTGTCTAGTATCGCATCGTCTTTTTAGCAAGCCCTTGGAACCCGAAACCAAAATTGTGCGAGAGAATTCAACCCAAGCATATAGACGGGGCCCGTACATCAGCACCAACAAAATTCCACTACCAACAGGGAGAACTCCAAAGGGACAAGTGAGGGTCTTCAAGGTGGAGCTCACCCACCTGGGGATTCTTCGCTTGAGGTATAACCGAGGAGAAAGTCAGCCCTGGCACTGATTTAATGAGACCCGTCACAGTATCACCATCTTTCGATTAGTTTGTCCTTTACATGCGGGACCTGATCTTTGAGACAGGCATATGACTAGTGGAAGGATCAACCATGTAGCATCACCAACCACATCTGCAATGTTTGAGGTATGACTGAGCAGACCACTCAGACCCCAACACAAGCCCAAACCGTCGTCCCGAGCATTCAATTCCATTCGATTAGTTTGTCCTTCGTACATGCACAGCCTGATCTTTGAGACAATAATATGACTAATGGAAAGATCAACCGGGTACCATCACCAACCACATCTGCAATGTTTGAGGTATGACTGAGCAGACCACTCAGACCCCAACACAAGCCCGAACCATCTCTTCCCAAATCGACATGTTTCCCCTTAATTAGTCATCACCTCTGCATGACGCTCGTGTATCTTGCAGAAACAGTAGATACACATTCTCAAGCCACCCTTATGAACATCATCACCCAAGGCATGACTGAGGAGGAAGGCACCCCAACTTGTCCAATAATGAACCATGGAAATCGTTACCCTGTTGGTGTGAGTTTCTTAGGACCCAAATAACTCGCACGTGGCCCCGACAATGCGTTGAGCAAAGCACTCCCACCAATCATTGCCCAAGGCAGCTTGCTATGGTTCGCATGGAATATCACTGAATGAGAAATTTAGGAGCACGCTCTCGCATCCTGGTGATACCGACAGTTTCGCGCTTGAACCACTACCAAAATTCCACAACGCTCCAGAGAAGGTGAGGAAAAGGCGGTACAGCAAGGGACGACAAAGGAACCCAATCCCACCATGCCTCCCACATCCCAACATCTGCAAGAACTCAACCACAATCAGTGGATTTTAAGCAAAGCCCGACCCGCAACGCTCCATGAAAGGTGAGGAAAAAGGTGGGTACGACAGGACGGGGAAACAACCCAATCCCACCCATACCCCCCACATCCCACCAGTGAGGAAAAAGGTAGGAACGTCAGGGGATGAGGAGGGAAACCCCCATCCCGCCGTGCCTCCCACATCTCACATTCCGTAGGAACTCAACCGCCATGAGGCAGCTTTTAAGCAGACGAACCAGCAACGCTCAAGAGACGTCGAGGAAAAGGAGTCATGGTAGGTACGGGGGTCCTATGTCCCGCCGCGCCGCCCACATCCCACCATCCACAGGATCCCACAAACCGTGAGGCGGTATTTAAGCACCCAGCCCGCAATGCTCCACAGACAGGGAGGAAAAGGCAGGCACGTCAGGGGACGGGGCAAAAACCCAATCCCGCCGCGCCCCCCACATCCCACCATCCGCAGCAACTCAACCGCCCTGAGGCAGCTTTTAAGCAAGCAGAGCCGCACTGCTCTAGAGAAGGCGAGGGAAGGGCAGGAGCGTCGAGGGACGACAAAGGAACACCAACCCACCATGCCTCCCACATCCCACCATCCAAGGAACTCCGCCACCAACAGGTGGCCTTTTAAGCAAGCCCGAACCGCAACGCTCCATGAAAGGTGAGGAAAAAGGCGGGCACGGCATGAGACTGGGCAAAAACCCATTCTTTCCAATGCCCCCCACATCCCACCGGTGAGGAAAAGGAATTACAGCGTCCCACCGCCATGCCTCCCACATCCCACCTTCCGAAGGAACTCAACCGCCATGAGGCAGATTTTAAGCAGACGAACCCACAACGCTCCAGGGACGTTGAGGAAAAGGAGTCATGACAGGAACGGAGGCCCTATGTCCCGCCGCACCCCCCACATCCCACCATTCAAAAGAACTCAACCACCGTTGCGAAACTTTTAACCAAGAACCAGGACACCAACCATGCTCATCTATCATCATCCCATCCAAGTTATATCTGTCTAGTATCGCATCGTCTTTTTAGCAAGCCCTTGGAACCCGAAACCAAAATTGTGCGAGAGAATTCAACCCAAGCATATAGACGGGGCCCTTACATCAGCACCAACAAAATTCCACTACCAACAGGGAGAACTCCAAAGGGACAAGTGAGGTTCTTCTAGGTGGAGCTCACCCACCTGGGGATTCTTCGCTTGATGTATAACCGAGGAGAAAGTCAGCCGTGTCACTGATTTAATGAGACCCTTCACAGTATCACCATCTTTCGATTAGTTTGTCCTTGTACATGCAGGACCTGATCTTTGAGACACGCATATGACTAGTGGAAGGATCACCCATGTAGCGTCACTAACCACATCTGCAATGTTTGAGGTATGACTGAGCAGACCACTCAGACCCCAACACAAGCCTAAACCGTCGTCCCGAGCATTCAATTCCATTCGATTAGTTTGTCCTTTGTACATGCACAACCTGATCTTTGATACAAGCATATGACTAATGGAAGGATCAGCCAGGTAGCATCACCAACCACATCTGCAATGTTTGAGGTATGACTGAGCAAACCACTCAGACCCCAACACAAGCCCAAACCATCTTCCCAAATCGACATGTTTCCCCTTAATTAGTCATCACCTCTGTATGACGCTCGTGTATCTTGCAAAAACAATAGATACACATTCTTCGCTTGATGTATAACCGAGGAGAACGTCAAACTTGTCACTGATTTAATGAGACCCTTCACAGTATCACCATCTTTCGGTTAGTTTGTCCCTGTACATGCACAGACTGATCTTTGAGACAAGCATATGACTAGTGTTCTCATCGGATATCCAACCAAGCCAAACCGTGTTCCATCATTCACATGGAAACATGTACAAGGACCAAATGAAAGCGAGGAGAAATTAAACCCCCACTTACGGATGAGGGTGCCAACGAGACCAACGTTCCCTTCCCAAAAAAGGGAGACCGCAGTATCTTGACAACCATCCACCACTCCCACACAATCGCGTAAGCACAACCATCAACCCACACAACTGATCGTCACGCCTCGAGGGAAGCAACCCGAGAGGCATCACAATGCAGCACATGAAGGCAGGGAAAGCCCGCTATGCATGACACAAGGGAAGGATTGATATACCCAACCCCCTAGCGCCAACGAGACCAACGTTCCATTCCCAAAAAAGGGAGACCGCAGTATCTTGACAACCATCCACCACTTCCACACAATCGCATAAGGGCAACCATCAACCCACACAACTGATCATGCACAACCGGATCTTTGAGACAAGCATATGACTAGTAGAAGGATCAGCCATGTAGCATCACCAACAACATCTGCATTGTTTGAGGTATGACTGAGCTCACCACTCAGACCCCAACACAAGCCCAAACCATCATCCCGAACATTCAATTCCGTTCCATTAGTTTGTCCTTTGTACATGCACAACCTGATCTTTGGGACAAGCATATGACTAATGGAAGGATCAGCCAGGTTGCATCACCAACCACATCTGCAATGTTTGAGGTATGACTGAACAGACCACTCAGACCCCAACACAAGCCCAAACCGTCTTTCCAAATCGACAGGAACCCAATTAATGAGTCATCACCTCTGCATGATGCTCAATACCGCAATTGTGCGAGAGAATTCAACCCAAGCATATAAACAGGGCCCGTATATCATAACTGACAAAATTCCACTACCAACAGGGAGAACTCCGAAGGGACAAGTGAGGGTCTTCTAGGTGGAGCTCACCCACCTGGGGATTCTTCTCTTGATGTATAACTGAGGAGAAAGTCAGCCCTGGCACTAATTTAATGAGACCCATCACAGTATCACCATCTTTCGATTAGTTTGTCTTTGTACATGCGGGACCTGATCTTTGAGTCAAGCATATGACTAGTTGAAGGATCAGCCATGTAGCATCACCAACAACATCTGCATTGTTTGAGGTATGACTGAGCTAACCACTCAGACCCCAACACAAGCCCAAACCGTCGTCCCGAACATTCAATTCCATTCGATTAGTTTTTCCTTTGTACATGCACCACCTGATCTTTGGGACAAGCATATGACTAATGGAAGGATCAGCCAGGTAGCATCACCAACCACATCTGCAATGTTTGAGGTATGACTGAGCAAACCACTCAGACCCCAACACAAGCCCAAACCATCTTCCCAAATCGACAGGATTCCCCTTAATGAGTCATCACCTCTGCGTGACGACGCTCGTGTATCTTGTCGAAACAATAGATACACATTCTTCGCTTGATGTATAACCGAGGAGAACGTCAAACTTGTCACTGATTTAATGAGACCCTTCACAATATCACCATCTTTCGGTTAGTTTGTCCCTGTACATGCACAGACTGATCTTTGAGACAAGCATTTGACTAGTGTTCTCAACGGATATCCAACCAAGCCAAACCGTGTTCCATCATTCACATGGAAACATGCACAAGGACCAAATGAAAGCGAGGAGAAATTAATCCCCCACTTACGGATGAGGGTGCCAACGAGACCAACGTTCCCTTCCCAAAAAAGGGAGACCGCAGTATCTTGACAACCATCCACCACTCCCACACAATCGCGTAAGCACAACCATCAACCCACACAACTGACCGTGACGCCTCAAGGGAAGCAACCCGAGAGGCATCACAATGCAGCACATGAAGGCAGGGAAAGCCCGCTATGCATGACACAAGGGAAGGATTTATATACCCAACCCCCTAGAGCCAAGGAGACCAACGTTCCCTTCCCAAAAAAGGGAGACCGCAGTATCTTGACAACCATCCACCACTCCCACACAATCGCGTAAGCACAACCATCAACCCACACAACTGACTGTGACACCTCGAGGGAAGCAACCCGAGAGACATCACAATGCAGCACATGAAGGCAGGGAAAGCCCGCTATGCATGACACAAGGGAAGGATTTATATACCCAACCCCCTAGAGCCAAGGAGACCAACGTTCCCTTCCCAAAAAAGGGAGACCGCAGTATCTTGACAACCATCCACCACTCCCACACAATCGCGTAAGCACAACCATCAACCCACACAACTGACCGTGACGCCTCAAGGGAAGCAACCCCAGAGGCATCACAATGCAGCACATGAAGGCAGGGAAAGCCCGCTATGCATGACACAAGGGAAGGATTTATATACCCAACCCCCTAGAGCCAAGGAGACCAACGTTCCCTTCCCAAAAAAGGGAGACCGCAGTATCTTGACAACCATCCACCACTCCCACACAATCGCGTAAGCACAACCATCAACCCACACAACTGACTGTGACGCCTCGAGGGAAGCAACCCGAGAGACATCACAATGCAGCACATGAAGGCAGGGAAAGCCCGCTATGCATGACACAAGGGAAGGATTGATATACCCAACCCCCTAGAGCCAACGAGACCAACGTTCCCTTCCCAAAAAAGGGAGACCGCAGTATCTTGACAGCCATCCACCACTCCCACACAATCGCGTAAGCACAACCATCAACCCACACAACTGACCGTGACGCCTCAAGGGAAGCAACCCGAGAGGCATCACAATGCAGCACATGAAGGCAGGGAAAGCCCGCTATGCATGACACAAGGGAAGGATTTATATACCCAACCCCCTAGAGCCAACGAGACCAACGTTCCCTTCCCAAAAAAGGGAGACCGCAGTATCTTGACAACCATCCACCACTCCCACACAATCGCGTAAGCACAACCATCAACCCACACAACTGACCGTGACGCCTCGAGGGAAGCAACCCGAGAGGCATCACAATGCAGCACATGAAGGCAGGGAAAGCCCGCTATGCATGACACAAGGGAAGGATTGATATACCCAACCCCCTAGAGCCAACGAGACCAACGTTCCCTTCCCAAAAAAGGGAGACCGCAGTATCTTGACCACCATCCACCACTCCCACACAATCACATAAGCGCAACCATCAACCCACACAACTGATCATGCAGGACCTGACCTTTGAGACAAGCATATGACTAGTGGAAGGATCAGCCATGTAGCATCACCAACAACATCTGCATTGTTTGAGGTATGACTGAGCTCACCACTCAGACCCCAACACAAGCCCAAACCGTCGTCTCGAACATTCAATTCCGTTCGATTAGTTTGTCCTTTGTACATGCACAACCTGATTTTTGAGACAAGCATATGACTAATGGAAGGATCAGACAGGTTGCACCACCAACAACATCTGCAATGTTTGAGGTATGACTGAGCAGACCACTCAGACCCCAACACAATCCCAAACCGTCTTCCCAAATCGACAGGAACCCAATTAATGAGTCTTCACCTCTGCATGATGCTCAAAACCGCAATTGTGCGAGAGAATTCAACCCAAGCATATAAACAGGGCCCGTATATCAGCACTAACAAAATTCCACTACCAACAGGGAGAACTCCGATGGGACAAGTGAGGATCTTCTAGGTGGAGCTCACCCACCTGGGGATTCTTCGCTTGATGTATAACCGAGGAGAAAGTCAGCCGTGTCACTGATTTAATGAGACCCTTCACAGTATCACCATCTTTCGATTAGTTTGTCCCTGTACATGCACTAACTGATCTTTGAGACAAGCATATGACTAGTGGAAGGATCAACCATGTAGCATTACCAACAACATCTGCATTGTTTGTGGTATAACTGAGCAGACCACTCAGACCCCAACACAAGCCCAAACCATCATCCCGAACATTCAATTCCGTTCGATTAGTTTATCCTTTGTAAATGCACAACCTGATCTTTGAGACAAGCATATGACTAATGGTAGGATCAGCCAGGTAGCATCACCAACCACATCTGCAATGTTTGAGGTATGACTGAGCAGACCACTCACACCCCAACACAAGCCCAAATCATCTTCCCAAATCGACAGGATTCCCCTTAATGAGTCATCATCTCTGCATGACGCTCGTGTATCTTGCAGAAACAATAGATACACATTCTTCGCTTGATGTAAAACCGAGGAGAACGTCAGACTTGTCCCTGATTTACTGAGACCCTTCACAGTATCACCATCTTCGATTAGTTTGTCCCTGTACATGCACAGACTGATCTTTGAGACAAGCATATGACTAGTGTTCTCAACGGATATCCAACCAAGCCAAACCGTGTTCCATCATTCACATGGAAACATGCACAAGGACCAAATGAAAGCGAGGAGAAATTAAACCCCCACTTACGGATGAGGGTGCCAACGAGACCAACGTTCCCTTCCCAAAAAAGGGAGACCGCAGTATCTTGACAACCATCCACCACTCCCACACAATCGCGTAAGCACAACCATCAACCCACACAGCTGATCGTGACGCCTCGAGGGATGCAACCCGAGAGGCATCACAATGCAGCACATGAAGGCAGGGAAAGCCCGCTATGCATGACACAAGGGAAGGATTGATATACCCAACCCCCTAGAGCCAACGAGACCAACGTTCCCTTCCCAAAAAAGGGAGACCGCGGTATCTTGACAACCATCCACCACTCCCACACAATCGCATAAGCGCAACCATCAACCCACACAACTGATCATGCAGGACCTGATCTTTGAGACAAGCATATGACTAGTGGAAGGATCAGACATGTAGAATCACCAACAACATCTGCATTGTTTGAGGTATGACTGAGCTCACCACTCAGACCCCAACACAAGCCCAAACCGTCGTCCCGAACATTCAATTCCGTTCGATTAGTTTGTCCATTGTACATGCACAACCTGATCTTTGAGACAAGCATATGACTAATGGAAGGATCAACAAGGTTGCATCACCAACCAAATCTGCAATGTTTGAGGTATGACCCCACCTCAACGTCCTTCCCTTCAAGGCACGCCGCATGCACCAAGACGGGCCTCGAGGCCCCTTCAAATCGTCTCACTCGGATGCCATTGTCTGGAAACGACTATCAGCCCGCAAGATCACACATGCGACAAACCCCATCTCGTTGTCATCGTTTTTAGGGCGCACTACCTCGGGAAAGACAAGCCCCAAGCACGGGACGAATCATCGAGAATTCATGGCATTGCGTCCATGCCATTTTCCATGTCACTGGGCATGTCATCAGGTGGCTCTAGGCACGCAGGACAAGACCCACGCCCAGGGGGGGTCGCCGACCACTCCCCCCCCTAAAGAGACATTTATGCATTTCCAGCTATTCCACCAGGAAACATCAACATTGACGAGGAGACATACTGATGGGTTTAGACCACCCTAAGGGCACCGCAGTGCATGAAAGACAACACGGGTTGCCCTAAAAGAGCTATGAAACCATAGGAAGGGCCACCGACGTGACCCCTTAGGCACATGAAGGCCGCCGACACGTCATGGCATCCGTCCCGCGTCTCGTCCATCACCGCAGAGAAGACACGCCCCATGTCCAGAGCGGGTCCTCACGCATGAAAGGAATTATCTTGAGGCGGTCATTGTCATTACATACCGTACCCAACAACATATGACAAACCCCACCACGTCGTCCTTCCTTGCAAGGCACACCGCATCCTCCAAGGCAAGCCCCGATGCCCCTTCAAATCGTCCCACTCGGGTGGCGTTGTCTCCACGTGATTGTCAGTACGTCGGACCTGACACGCGACGCACCCCGGCTCATTGTCATCACTTTTATGGCGCATTACCTCAGACAAGACAAGCCCCAAGCACCGTATGAATCCTCAAGCTTTCATGGATTTGTCTGGAGGCCATTTTTCCATGTCCGTGGGCATGTCACTAGGTGGCTCTGGGCACGCAGGACAAGACCCACGCCCAGGGGGGGTCGCCGACCACTCCCCCCCTAAAGAGACATTTATGCATTTTCAGCTGTCCCACCAGGAAACATCAGCACTGACGAGGAGACATACTAACGGGTTTAGACAACCCTGTGGGCACCACAGCGCATGAAAGACAACACGTGTTGCCCTAAAAGATATATGAAACCATAGGAACAGCCACCGATGTGACCCCTTAGGCACATGAAGGCCGCCGACACGTAGTAGCATTCATCCCGGGTAGCGTCCAACACCGCCGAGAAGACAGGCCCCATGTCCAGAGAGGGTCCTCACGCATGAAATGAATTCTCTTTAGGTGGTCATTGTCATTACATACGGGACACGACAACAGATGACAAACCCCACCGCAACGTCCTTCCTTTCAAGGCACGCCACACGCACCAAGACGGGCCTCGAGGCCCCTTCAAATCGTCTCACTCGGATGCCATTGTCTGGACACGACTGTCAGTCCGCAGGATCACACATGCGACAAACCCCATCTCATTGTCATCGTTTTTAGGGCGCACTACCTCGGGCAAGACAAGCCCCAAGCACGGGACGAATCATCAGAAATTCATGGCACTGCGTCGATGCCATTTTCCATGTCACTCGGCATGTCAGTGGGTGGCTCTAGGCACGCAGGACAAGACCCACGCCCAGGGGGGGTCGCCGACCACTCCCCCCCTAAAGAGACATTTATGCATTTCCAGCTATACCACCAGGAAACATCAACAGTGACGAGGAGACATACTGATGGGTTTAGACCACCCTAAGGGCACCGCAGTGCATGAAAGACAACACGGGTTGCCCTAAAAGAGCTATGAAACCATAGGAAGGGCCACCGACGTGACCCCTTAGGCACATGAAGGCCGCCGACACGTCATGGCATCCGTCCCGCGTCTCGTCCATCACCGCAGAGAAGACGCGCCCCATGTCCAGAGCGAGTCCTCACGCCTCAAAGGAATTATCTTTAGGTGGTCATTGTCAATACATACCGTACCCAACAACATATGACAAACCCCACCACATCGTCCTTCCTTGCAAGGCACACCGCATCCACCAAGGCAAGCCCCGAGGCCCCTTCAAATCGTCTCACTCGGATGCCGTTGTCTCCACGTGATCGTCAGTACGTCGGACCTCACACACGCGACAAACCCCATCTCATTGTCATCGTTTTTATGGCGCACTACCTCGGGCAAGACAAGCCCGAAGCACGGGACAAATCATCAGGAATTCTTGGCATTGCGTCGATGCCATTTTCCACGTCACTCGGCGTGGGTCTGACACGCGACGCACCCCAGCTCATTGTCATCACTTTTATGGCGCATTACCTCAGACAAGACAAGCCCCAAGCACCGTACGAATCATCAGGCTTTCATGGATTCGTCTGGAGGCCGTTTTTCCATGTCCGTGGGCATGTCACTGGGTGGCTCTGGGCACACAGGACAAGACCCACGCCCAGGGGGGGTCGCCGACCACTCCCCCCCTAAAGAGACATTTATGCATTTCCAGCTGTCCCACCAGGAAACATCAGCACTGACGAGGAGACATACTGATGGGTTCAGACAACCCTGTGGGCACCACAGCGCATGAAAGACAACACGTGTTGCCCTAAAAGAGATATGAAACCATAGGAATAGCCACCAATGTGACCCCTTAGGCACATCAAGGCCGCCATCACGTACTAGCATCCATCCCGGGTAGCGTCCAACACCGCCGAGAAGACAGGCCCCATGTCCAGAGAGGGTCCTCACGCATGAAATGAATTCTCTTTAGGTGGTCATTATCATTACATACGGGACACGAAAACACATGAATAACCACACCTCAACGTCCTTCCTTTCAAGGCACACCGCATGCACCAAGACGGGCCTCGAGGCCCCTTCAAATCGTCTCACTCGGATGCCTTTGTCTAGAAACGACTGTCAGCCCGCAAGATCACACATGCGACAAAACCCATCTCATTGTCATCGTTTTTAGGGCGCACTACCTCGGGAAAGACAAGCCCCAAGCACGGGACGAATCATCAAGAATTCATGGCATTGCGTCGATGCCATTTTCCATGTCACTGGGCATGTCATCGGGTGGCTCTAGGCACGCAGGACAAGACCCACGCCCAGGGGGGGTCGCCGACCACTCCCCCCCTAAAGAGACATTTATGCATTTCCAGCTATTCCACCAGGAAACATCAAAAGTGACGAGGAGACATACTGAGGGGTTTAGACCACCCTAAGGGCACCGCAGTGCATGAAAGACAACACGGGTTGCCCTAAAAGAGCTATGAAACCATAGGAAGGGCCACCGACGTGACCCCTTAGGCACATGAAGGCCGCCGACACGTCATGACATCCGTCCCGCGTCTCGTCCATCACCGCAGAGAAGACACGCCCCATGTCCAGAGCGGGTCCTCACGCATGAAATGAATTATCTTTAGGCGGTCATTGTCATTACATACCGTACCCAACAACATATGACAAACCCCACCACGTCGTCCTTCCTTGCAAGGCACACCGCATCCTCCAAGGCAAGCCCCGATGCCCCTTCAAATCGTCCCACTCGGGTGGCGTTGTCTCCACGTGATTGTCAGTACCTCGGACCTGACACGCGACGCACCCCGGCTCATTGTCATCACTTTTATGGCGCATTACCTCAGACAAGACAATCCCCAAGCACCGTATGAATCCTCAAGCTTTCATGGATTTGTCTGGAGGCCATTTTTCCATGTCCGTGGGCATGTCACTAGGTGGCTCTGGGCACGCAGGACAAGACCCACGCCCAGGGGGGGTCGCCGACCACTCCCCCCCTAAAGAGACATTTATGCCTTTCCAGCTGTCCCACCAGGAAACATCAGCACTGACGAGGAGACATACTGGAGGGTTTAGACAACCCTGTGAGCACCACAGCGCATGAAAGTCAACACGTGTTGCCCTAAAAGATATATGAAACCGTAGGAACAGCCACCGATGTGACCCCTTAGGCACATGAAGGCCGCCGACACGTAGTAGCATTCATCCCGGGTAGCGTCCAACACCGCCGAGAAGACAGGCCCCATGTCCAGAGAGGGTCCTCACGCATGAAATGAATTCTCTTTAGGTGGTCATTGTCATTACATACGGGACACGACAACAGATGACAAACCCCACCGCAACGTCCTTCCTTTCAAGGCACGCCACACGCACCAAGACGGGCCTCGAGGCCCCTTCAAATCGTCTCACTCGGATGCCATTGTCTGGACACGACTGTCAGTCCGCAGGATCACACATGCGACAAACCCCATCTCATTGTCATCGTTTTTAGGGCGCACTACCTCGGGCAAGACAAGCCCCAAGCACGAGACGAATCATCAGGAATTCATGGCACTGCGTCGATGCCATTTTCCATGTCACTCGGCATGTCATTGGGTGGCTCTAGGCACGCAGGACAAGACCCACGCCCAGGGGGGGTCGCCGACCACTCCCCCCCTAAAGAGACATTTATGCATTTCCAGCTATACCACCAGGAAACATCAACAGTGACGAGGAGACATACTGATGGGTTTAGACCACCCTAAGGGCACTGCAGTGCATGAAAGACAACACGGGTTGCCCTAAAAGAGCTATGAAACCATAGGAAGGGCCACCGACGTGACCCCTTAGGCACATGAAGGCCGCCGACACGTCATGGCATCCGCCCCGCGTCTCGTCCATCACCGCAGAGAAGACACGCCCCATGTCCAGAGCTGGTCCTCACGCCTCAAAGGAATTATCTTTAGGCGGTCATTGTCAATACATACCGTACCCAACAACATATGACAAACCCCACCACGTCGTCCTTCCTTGCAAGGCACACCGCATCCACCAAGGCAAGACCCGAGGCCCCTTCAAATCGTCCCACTCGGATGGCGTTGTCTCCACGTGATTGTCAGTACGTCGGACCTGACACGCGACGCACCCCGGCTCATTGTCATCACTTTTATGACGCATTACCTCAGACAAGACAAGCCCCAAGCACCGTACGAATAATCAAGCTTTCATGGATTTGTCTGGAGGTCGTTTTTCCATGTTCGTGGGCATGTCACTGGGTGGCTCTGGGCACGCAGGACAAGACCCACGCCCAGGGGGGGTCGCCGACCACTCCCCCCCTAAAGAGACATTTATGCATTTCCAGCTGTCCCACCAGGAAACATCAGCACTGACGAGGACACATACTGATGGGTTCAGACAACCCAATGGGCACCACAACGCATGAAAGACAGCACGTGTTGCCCTTAAAGAGCTACGAATCCATACGAACAGCCACCAAAGTGACCCCTTAGGCACACGAAGGCCGCCGACACGTCATGGCATCCGTCCCGGGTATCATCCAACACCGCCGAGAAGACAGGACCCATGTCCAGAGCGGGTCCCCGCGCATGAAATGAATTATCTTTAGGCGGTCATTGTCTTTACATTCCGAACACAACAACATGTGACAAACCCCACCTCGACGTCCTTCCTTTCAAGAAACGCCGCATGCACCAAGACGGGCCCCGAGACCCCTTCAAATCGTCTCACTCGGATGCCATTGTCTGAACGCGACTGTCAGTCCGCAGGATCTCGAAGGCGACAAACACCATCCCATTGTCATCGTTTTTATGGCGCACTACCTCGGGCAAGACAAGCCCCAAGCACGGGACGAATCATCAGGCATTCATGGCATTACGTCGATGTCATTTTGCATGTCAATGGGCATCACATTGGGTGGCTCTAGGCACGCAAGACAAGACCCACGCCCGGGGGGGTCGCCGACCACTCCCCCCCTAAAGAGACATTTATGCATTTCCAGCTATTCCACCAGGAAACATCAACACCGACGAGGAGACATACTGATGGGTTTAGACCACCCTGAGGGCAGGGCAGCGCCTGAAAGGCAACACGTGTTGCCCTAAAAGAGCTATGAAACCATAAGAAGGGCCACCGACGTGACCCCTTAGGCACATGAAGGCCGCCGACACGTCATGGCATCCGTCCCACGTATCGTCCATCACCACAGCGAAGACACGCCCCATGTCCAGAGCGGGTCCCCACGCATGAAAGGAATTCTCTTTAGGCGGTCATTGTCATTACATACCGGACCCAACAACATATGACAAACCCCACCTCATTGTCCTTCCATTCAAGGCACACCGCATCCACCAAGGCAAGCCCTGAGGCCCCTTCAAATCCTCTCACCCGGATGGCGTTGTCTCCACCTGATTGTCAGTACGGAGGACCTGACACGCGACGAAACCCGGCTCATTGTCATCACTTTTATGGCGCACTACCTCGAACAAGACAAGCCCCAAGCACCGGACGAATCATCAAGCTGTCTTTGCTTTGTCCGGAGGCTGTTTTTCCATGTCCGTGGGCATGTCACTGGGTGGCTCTGGGCACGCAGGACAAGACCCACGCCCAGGGGGGGTCGCCGACCACTCCCCCCCTAAAGAGACATTTATGCATTTCCAGCTGTCCCACCAGGAAACATCAGCACTGACGAGGAGACATACTGATGGGTTTAGACAACCCTGTGGGCACCACAACGCATGAAAGACAACACGTGTTGCCCTAAAAGAGATATGAAACCATAGGAACAGCCACTGATGTGACCCCTTAGGCACATCAAGGCCGCCGACACGTAGTAGCATTCGTCGCGGGTAGCATCCAACGCCGCCGAGAAGACAGGCCCCATGTCCAGAGCGGGTCCTCGCGCATGAAATGAATTCTCTTTAGGTGGTCATTGTCATTACATACGGGACACGACAACATATGAAAAACCCCACCTCGACGTCCTTCCTTTCAAGGCACGCCGCATGCACCAAGACGGGCCCTGAGGCCCCTTCAAATCGTCTCACTCGGATGCCATTGTCTGGACGCGACTGTCAGTCCGCAGGATCGCACATGCGACAAACCCCGTCTCATTGCCATCGTTTTTAGGGCGCACTACCTCGGGCAAGACAAGCCCCAAGCACGGGACGAATCATCAGGAATTCATGGCATTGCGTCGATGCCATTTTCCATGTCACTGGGCATGTCTGTGGGTGGCTCTCGGCACGCAGGACAAGACCCACGCCCAGGGGGGGTCGCCGACCACTCCCCCCCTAAAGAGACATTTATGCATTTCCAGCTATTCCACCAGGAAACATCAACACTGACGAGGAGACATACTGAGTGGTTTAGACCACCCAGAGGGAACCGCAGCGCATGAAAGGCAACACGTGTTGCCCTAAAAGGGCTATGAAACCATAGGAAGGGACACCGACGTGGCCCCTTAGGCACATGAAGGCCGCCGACACGTCATGGCATCCGTCCCGCGTATCGTCCAACACCGCCGAGGAGACAGGACCCATGTCCAGAGCGGGTCCTCACGCATGAAATGAATTCTCTTTAGGTGGTCATTGTCTTTACATACCGGACACAACAACATATGACAAACCCCACCTCAACGTCCTTCCTTTCAAGGCACGCCGCACGCACCAAGACGGGCCCCGAGGCCCCTTCAAATCGCCTCACTAGGATTCCATTGTCTGGACGCGATTGTCAGTCCGTAGGATCTCACAGGCGACAAACCCCACCCATCTCATTGTCATCGGTTTTATGGCGCACCACCTCGGGCAAGACAAGACCCTAGCACGGGAAGAATCATCAGGAATTCAGGGCATTGCGTCGATGCCATTTTCCATGTCACTGGGCATGTCATTGGGTGGCTCTAGGCACGCAGGACAAGACCCACGCCCAGGGGGGTCGCCGACCACTCCCCCCCTAAAGAGACATTTATGCATTTCCAGCTATCCCACCAGGAAACATCAACACTGACGAGGAGACATACTGATGGGTTTAGACCACCCTGAGGGCACCACAGCGCATGAAAGACAACACGTGTTGCCCTAAAAGAGCTATGAAACCATAGGAAGGGCCACCGACGTGACCCCTTATGCACATGAAGGCCACCGACAAGTCATGGCATCCATCCCGCGTATCGTCGATCACCGCCGAGAAGACACGCCCCATGTCCAGAGCGGGTCCTCACTCATGAAAAGAATTCTCTTTAGGTGGTAATTGTAATTACATACAGGACCCAACAACATATGAAAAACCCCACCTCGACGTCCTTCCTTTCAAGGCACGTCGCATCCACCAAGACATGCCCCGAGGCCACTTCAAATCGTCTCACTCGGATGGCTTTGTCTCCACGCGATTGTCAGTTCGTCGGACCTGACACGCGACGAACCCCGTCTCATTGTCATCGCTTTTATGGGGCACTACCGCGGGCAAGACAAGCCCCAAGCACAGGAGGAATCATCTAGAGGCCATTTTTCCATGTCTGTGGGCATGTCACTGGGTGGCTCTGGGCACGCAGGACAAGACCCACGCCCAGGGGGGGTCGCCGACCACTCCCCCCCTAAAGAGACATTTCTGCATTTCCAGCTCTCCCACCAGGAAACATCAGCACTGACGAGGAGACATACTGAGTGGTTCAGACCACCCAGAGGGAACCGCAGCGCATGAAAGACAACACGTGTTGCCCTAAAAGAGCTATGAAACCATAGGAACGGCAACCGACGTGACCCCTTAGGCACGTGAAGGCCGCCGACACGTCATGGCATCCTTCCCGCGTATCGTCGACCACCGCCGAGAAGACAGACCCCATGTCCAGAGCGGGTCCTCACGCATGAAATGAATTCTCTTTAGGTGGTCGGTGTCGTTACATACCGAACCCAACAACATATGACAAACCCCAGCTCGGCGTCCTTCCTTTCAAGGCACCCCGCATCCACCAAGACAAGCCTCGAGGCCCCTTCAAATCGTCTCACTCGGATGGCATTGTCTCCACGCGATTGTCGGTACGTAGGACCTCACACGCGACGAACCCCGGCTCATTGTCAAAGCTTTTAAGGCGCACTACCCCGGAGAAGACAAGCCCCAAGCACCGGACGAATCATCACGCATTGATGGCATTGTCTAGAGGCCATTTTTCCATGTCCGTGGGCATGTCACTGGGTGGCTCGAGGCACGCAGGACAAGACCCACGCCCAGGGGGGGTCGCCGACCACTACCCCCCTAAAGAGACATTTATGCATTTACAGCTATCCCACCAGGAAACATCAGCACTGACGAGGAGACATACTGAGTGGTTTAGACCACCCAGAGGGCACCCCAGCTCATGAAAGACAACGCGAGTTGCCCTAAAAGAGCTATGAAACCATAGGAACGGCCACCGACGTGACCCCTTAGGCACATGAAGGCCGCCGGCACGTCATGGCATCCGTCCCGCGTGTCGTCGACCACCGCCGAGAAGACAACCCCATGTCCAGAGCGGGTCCTCACGCATGAAACGAATTCTATTTAGGTGGTCATGGACGTTACATACCGGACCCAACAAGATATGGCAAACCCCAGCTCGGCGTCCTTCCTTTCAAGGCACCCCGCATCCACCAATGCAAGCCCCGATGCCCCTTCAAATCGTCTCACTCGGATGGAATTGTCTCCACGCGATTGTCAGTACGTAGGACCTGACACGCGACGAACCCCGACTCATTTTCAAAGCTTTGATGGCGCACTACCCCGGACAAGACAAGCCCCAAGCACCGGACGAATCATCAAGCATTCATGGGATTGTCTAGAGGCCATTTTTCCATGTCCGTGGGCATGTCATTGGGTGGCTCTGGGCACGCAGGACAAGACCCACGCCCAGGGGGGGTCGCCGACCACTCCCCCCCTAAAGAGACATTTATGCATTTCCAGCTATCCCACCAGGAAACATCATCAGTGACGAGGAGACATACTGAGGGGTTTAGACATCCCAGAGGTCAGTGCAGCGCATGAAAGACAACACGTGTTGCCCTAAAAGAGCTATGAAACCATAGGAACGACCACCGACGTGACCCCTTAGGCACTTGAAGGCCGCCGACACGTCATGGCATCCGTCCCGCGTATCGTCGATCACCGCCGAGAAGACATGCCCCATGTCCAC
>CAUJRU010000400.1:134594-157094 GCA_963277665.1 Viscum album | reverse complement strand
GACGACAAAGGAACACCAACCCACCATGCCTCCCACATCCCACCATCCAAGGAACTCCGCCACCGACAGGTGGCCTTTTAAGCAAGCCCGAACCGCAACGCTCCATGAAAGGTGAGGAAAAAGGCGGGCACGGCATGAGACTGGGCAAAAACCCATTCTTTCCAATGCCCCCCACATCCCACCGGTGAGGAAAAGGAATTACAGCGTCCCACCGCCATGCCTCCCACATCCCACCTTCCGAAGGAACTCAACCGCCATGAGGCAGATTTTAAGCAGACGAACCCACAACGCTCCAGGGACGTTGAGGAAAAGGAGTCATGACAGGAACGGAGGCCCTATGTCCCGCCGCACCCCCCACATCCCACCATTCAAAAGAACTCAACCACCGTTGAGAAACTTTTAACCAAGAACCAGGACACCAACCATGCTCATCTATCATCATCCCATCCAAGTTATATCTGTCTAGTATCACATCGTCTTTTTAGCAAGCCCTTGGAAGACGGAACCGCAATTGTGCGAGAGAATTCAACCCAAGCATATAGACGGGGCCCCTACATCAGCACCAAAAAAATTCCACTACCAACAGGGAGAACTCCAAAGGGACAAGTGAGGGTCTTCTAGGTGGAGCTCACCCACCTGGGGATTCTTCGCTTGAGATATAACCGAGGAGAAAGTCACCCCTGGAACTGATTTAATGAGACCCGTCACAGTATCACCATCTTTCGATTAGTTTGTCCTTTACATGCGGGACCTGATCTTTGAGACAGGCATATGACTAGTGGAAGGATCAGCCATGTAGCATCACCAACAACATCTGCATTGTTTGGGGTATGACTGAGCTGACCACTCAGACCCCAACACAAGCCCAAACCGTCGTCCCGAACATTCAATTCTGTTCGATTAGTTTGTCCTTTGTACATGCACAACCTGACCTTTGAGACAAGCATATGACTACTGGAAGGATCAGCCAGGTAGCATCACCAACCACATCTGCAATGTTTGAGGTATGACTGAGCAGACCACTCAGACCCCAACACAAGCCCCAACCATCTTCCCAAATCGACAGGATTCCCCTTAATGAGTCATCACCTCCGCATGACGCTCGTGTATCTTGCAGAAACAGTAGATACACATTCTCAAGCCACCCTTATGAACATCATCACCCAAGGCATGACTGAGGAGGAAGGCACCCCAACTTGTCCAATAATGAACCATGGAAATCGTCACCCTGTTGGTGTGAGTTTCTTAGGACCCAAATAACTCGCACGTGGCCCCGACAATGCGTTGAGCAAAGCACTCCCACCAATCATTGCCCAAGGCAGCTTGCTATGGTTCGCATGAAATATCGCTGAATGAGAAATTTAGGAGCACGCTCTTGCATCCTGGTGATACCGACAGTTTCGCGCTTGAACCACTACCAAAATTCCACAACGCTCCAGAGAAGGTGAGGAAAAGGCGGTACAGCAAGGGACGACAAAGGAACCCAATCCCACCATGCCTCCCACATCCCAACATCTGCAAGAACTCAACCACACTCGGTGGCTTTTAAGCATAGCCCGACCCGCAACGCTCCATGAAAGGTGAGGAAAAAGGTGGGTACGACAGGACGGGGAAACAACCCAATCCCGCCCATACCCCCCACATCCCACCAGTGAGGAAAAAGGTAGGAACGTCAGGGGATGAGGAGGGAAACCCCCATCCCGCCGTGCCTCCCACATCTCACATTCCGTAGGAACTCAACCGCCATGAGGCAGCTTTTAAGCAGACGAACCAGCAACGCTCAAGAGACGTCAAGGAAAAGGAGTCAGGGTAGGTACGGGGGTCCTATGTCCCGCCGCGCCGCCCACATCCCACCATCCACAGGATCCCACAAACCGTGAGGCGGTATTTAAGCACCCAGCCCGCAATGCTCCACAAACGGGGAGGAAAAGGCAGGCACGTCAGGGGACGGGGCAAAAACCCAATCCCGCCGCGCCTCCCACATCCCACCATCCGCAGCAACTCAACCACCCTGAGGCGGCTTTTAAGCAAGCCAAGCCGCACTGCTCTAGAGAAGGCGAGGGAAGGGCAGGAGCGTCGAGGGACGACAAAGGAACACCAACCCACCATGCCTCCCACATCCCACCATCCAAGGAACTCCGCCACCGACAGGTGGCCTTTTAAGCAAGCCCGAACCGCAACGCTCCATGAAAGGTGAGGAAAAAGGCGGGCACGGCATGAGACTGGGCAAAAACCCATTCTTTCCAATGCCCCCCACATCCCACCGGTGAGGAAAAGGAATTACAGCGTCCCACCGCCATGCCTCCCACATCCCACCTTCCGAAGGAACTCAACCGCCATGAGGCAGATTTTAAGCAGACGAACCCACAACGCTCCAGGGACGTTGAGGAAAAGGAGTCATGACAGGAACGGAGGCCCTATGTCCCGCCGCACCCCCCACATCCCACCATTCAAAAGAACTCAACCACCGTTGCGAAACTTTTAACCAAGAACCAGGACACCAACCATGCTCATCTATCATCATCCCATCCAAGTTATATCTGTCTAGTATCGCATTGTCTTTTTAGCAAGCCCTTGGAAGACGGAACCGCAATTGTGCGAGAGAATTCAACCCAAGCATATAGACGGGGCCCCTACATCAGCACCAAAAAAATTCCACTACCAACAGGGAGAACTCCAAAGGGACAAGTGAGGGTCTTCTAGGTGGAGCTCACCCACCTGGGGATTCTTCGCTTGAGATATAACCGAGGAGAAAGTCACCCCTGGCACTGATTTAATGAGACCCGTCACAGTATCACCATCTTTCGATTAGTTTGTCCTTTACATGCGGGACCTGATCTTTGAGACAGGCATATGACTAGTGGAAGGATCAGCCATGTAGCATCACCAACAACATCTGCATTGTTTGGGGTATGACTGAGCTGACCACTCAGACCCCAACACAAGCCCAAACCGTCGTCCCGAACATTCAATTCTGTTCGATTAGTTTGTCCTTTGTACATGCACAACCTGATCTTTGAGACAAGCATATGACTAATGGAAGGATCAGACAGGTAGCATCACCAACCACATCTGCAATGTTTGAGGTATGACTGAGCAGACCACTCAGACCCCAACACAAGCCCCAACCATCTTCCCAAATCGACAGGATTCCCCTTAATGAGTCATCACCTCCGCATGACGCTCGTGTATCTTGCAGAAACAGTAGATACACATTCTCAAGCCACCCTTATGAACATCATCACCCAAGGCATGACTGAGGAGGAAGGCACCCCAACTTGTCCAATAATGAACCATGGAAATCGTTACCCTGTTGGTGTGAGTCTCTTAGGACACAAATAACTCGCACGTGGCCCCGACAATGCGTTGAGCAAAGCACTCCCACCAATCATTGCCCAAGGCAGCTTGCTATGGTTCGCATGGAATATCGCTGAATGAGAAATTTAGGAGCACGCTCTCGCATCCTGGTGATACCGACAGTTTCGCGCTTGAACCACTACCAAAATTCCACAACGCTCCAGAGAAGGTGAGGAAAAGGCGGTACAGCAAGGGACGACAAAGGAACCCAATCCCACCATGCCTCCCACATCCCAACATCTGCAAGAACTCAACCACACTCAGTGGATTTTAAGCAAAGCCCGACCCGCAACGCTCCATGAAAGGTGAGGAAAAAGGTGGGTACGACAGGACGGGGAAACAACCCAATCCCGCCCATACCCCCCACATCCCACCAGTGAGGGAAAAGGTAGGAACGTCAGGGGATGAGGAGGGAAACCCCCATCCCGCCGTGCCTCCCACATCTCACATTCCGTAGGAACTCAACCGCCATGAGGCAGCTTTTAAGCAGACGAACCAGCAACGCTCAAGAGACGTCGAGGAAAAGGAGTCATGGTAGGTACGGGGGTCCTATGTCCCGCCGCGCCGCCCACATCCCACCATCCACAGGATCCCACAAACCGTGAGGCGGTATTTAAGCACCCAGCCCGCAATGCTCCACAGACGGGGAGGAAAAGAAAGGCACGTCAGGGGACGGGGCAAAAACCCAATCCCGCCGCGCCCCCCACATCCCACCATCCGCAGCAACTCAACCACCCTGAGGCAGCTTTTAAGCAAGCAAAGCCGCACTGCTCTAGAGAAGGCGAGGGAAGGGCAGGAGCATCGAGGGACGACAAAGGAACACCAACCCACCATGCCTCCCACATCCCACCATCCAAGGAACTCCGCCACCAACAGGTGGCCTTTTAAGCAAGCCCGAACCGCAACGCTCCATGAAAGGTGAGGAAAAAGGCGGGCACGGCATGAGACTGGGCAAAAACCCATTCTTTCCAATGCCCCCCACATCCCACCGGTGAGGAAAAGGAATTACAGCGTCCCACCGCCATGCTTCCCACATCCCACCTTCCGAAGGAACTCAACCGCCGTGAGGCAGATTTTAAGCAGACGAACCCACAACGCTCCAGGGACGTTGAGGAAAAGGAGTCATGACAGGAACAGAGGCCCTATGTCCCGCCGCACCCCCCACATCCCACCATTCAAAAGAACTCAACCACCGTTGCGAAACTTTTAACCAAGAACCAGGACACCAACCATGCTCATCTATCATCATCCCATCCAAGTTATATCTGTCTAGTATCGCATCGTCTTTTTAGCAAGCCCTTGGAACCCGAAACCAAAATTGTGCGAGAGAATTCAACCCAAGCATATAGACGGGGCCCGTACATCAGCACCAACAAAATTCCACTACCAACAGGGAGAACTCCAAAGGGACAAGTGAGGGTCTTCAAGGTGGAGCTCACCCACCTGGGGATTCTTCGCTTGAGGTATAACCGAGGAGAAAGTCAGCCCTGGCACTGATTTAATGAGACCCGTCACAGTATCACCATCTTTCGATTAGTTTGTCCTTTACATGCGGGACCTGATCTTTGAGACAGGCATATGACTAGTGGAAGGATCAACCATGTAGCATCACCAACCACATCTGCAATGTTTGAGGTATGACTGAGCAGACCACTCAGACCCCAACACAAGCCCAAACCGTCATCCCGAGCATTCAATTCCATTCGATTAGTTTGTCCTTCGTACATGCACAGCCTGATCTTTGAGACAATAATATGACTAATGGAAAGATCAACCGGGTACCATCACCAACCACATCTGCAATGTTTGAGGTATGACTGAGCAGACCACTCAGACCCCAACACAAGCCCGAACCATCTCTTCCCAAATCGACATGTTTCCCCTTAATTAGTCATCACCTCTGCATGACGCTCGTGTATCTTGCAGAAACAGTAGATACACATTCTCAAGCCACCCTTATGAACATCATCACCCAAGGCATGACTGAGGAGGAAGGCACCCCAACTTGTCCAATAATGAACCATGGAAATCGTTACCCTGTTGGTGTGAGTTTCTTAGGACCCAAATAACTCGCACGTGGCCCCGACAATGCGTTGAGCAAAGCACTCCCACCAATCATTGCCCAAGGCAGCTTGCTATGGTTCGCATGGAATATCACTGAATGAGAAATTTAGGAGCACGCTCTCGCATCCTGGTGATACCGACAGTTTCGCGCTTGAACCACTACCAAAATTCCACAACGCTCCAGAGAAGGTGAGGAAAAGGCGGTACAGCAAGGGACGACAAAGGAACCCAATCCCACCATGCCTCCCACATCCCAACATCTGCAAGAACTCAACCACAATCAGTGGATTTTAAGCAAAGCCCGACCCGCAACGCTCCATGAAAGGTGAGGAAAAAGGTGGGTACGACAGGACGGGGAAACAACCCAATCCCACCCATACCCCCCACATCCCACCAGTGAGGAAAAAGGTAGGAACGTCAGGGGATGAGGAGGGAAACCCCCATCCCGCCGTGCCTCCCACATCTCACATTCCGTAGGAACTCAACCGCCATGAGGCAGCTTTTAAGCAGACGAACCAGCAACGCTCAAGAGACGTCGAGGAAAAGGAGTCATGGTAGGTACGGGGGTCCTATGTCCCGCCGCGCCGCCCACATCCCACCATCCACAGGATCCCACAAACCGTGAGGCGGTATTTAAGCACCCAGCCCGCAATGCTCCACAGACGGGGAGGAAAAGGCAGGCACGTCAGGGGACGGGGCAAAAACCCAATCCCGCCGCGCCCCCCACATCCCACCATCCGCAGCAACTCAACCGCCCTGAGGCAGCTTTTAAGCAAGCAGAGCCGCACTGCTCTAGAGAAGGCGAGGGAAGGGCAGGAGCGTCGAGGGACGACAAAGGAACACCAACCCACCATGCCTCCCACATCCCACCATCCAAGGAACTCCGCCACCAACAGGTGGCCTTTTAAGCAAGCCCGAACCGCAACGCTCCATGAAAGGTGAGGAAAAAGGCGGGCACGGCATGAGACTGGGCAAAAACCCATTCTTTCCAATGCCCCCCACATCCCACCGGTGAGGAAAAGGAATTACAGCGTCCCACCGCCATGCCTCCCACATCCCACCTTCCGAAGGAACTCAACCGCCATGAGGCAGATTTTAAGCAGACGAACCCACAACGCTCCAGGGACGTTGAGGAAAAGGAGTCATGACAGGAACGGAGGCCCTATGTCCCGCCGCACCCCCCACATCCCACCATTCAAAAGAACTCAACCACCGTTGCGAAACTTTTAACCAAGAACCAGGACACCAACCATGCTCATCTATCATCATCCCATCCAAGTTATATCTGTCTAGTATCGCATCGTCTTTTTAGCAAGCCCTTGGAACCCGAAACCAAAATTGTGCGAGAGAATTCAACCCAAGCATATAGACGGGGCCCTTACATCAGCACCAACAAAATTCCACTACCAACAGGGAGAACTCCAAAGGGACAAGTGAGGTTCTTCTAGGTGGAGCTCACCCACCTGGGGATTCTTCGCTTGATGTATAACCGAGGAGAAAGTCAGCCGTGTCACTGATTTAATGAGACCCTTCACAGTATCACCATCTTTCGATTAGTTTGTCCTTGTACATGCAGGACCTGATCTTTGAGACACGCATATGACTAGTGGAAGGATCACCCATGTAGCGTCACTAACCACATCTGCAATGTTTGAGGTATGACTGAGCAGACCACTCAGACCCCAACACAAGCCTAAACCGTCGTCCCGAGCATTCAATTCCATTCGATTAGTTTGTCCTTTGTACATGCACAACCTGATCTTTGATACAAGCATATGACTAATGGAAGGATCAGCCAGGTAGCATCACCAACCACATCTGCAATGTTTGAGGTATGACTGAGCAAACCACTCAGACCCCAACACAAGCCCAAACCATCTTCCCAAATCGACATGTTTCCCCTTAATTAGTCATCACCTCTGTATGACGCTCGTGTATCTTGCAAAAACAATAGATACACATTCTTCGCTTGATGTATAACCGAGGAGAACGTCAAACTTGTCACTGATTTAATGAGACCCTTCACAGTATCACCATCTTTCGGTTAGTTTGTCCCTGTACATGCACAGACTGATCTTTGAGACAAGCATATGACTAGTGTTCTCATCGGATATCCAACCAAGCCAAACCGTGTTCCATCATTCACATGGAAACATGTACAAGGACCAAATGAAAGCGAGGAGAAATTAAACCCCCACTTACGGATGAGGGTGCCAACGAGACCAACGTTCCCTTCCCAAAAAAGGGAGACCGCAGTATCTTGACAACCATCCACCACTCCCACACAATCGCGTAAGCACAACCATCAACCCACACAACTGATCGTCACGCCTCGAGGGAAGCAACCCGAGAGGCATCACAATGCAGCACATGAAGGCAGGGAAAGCCCGCTATGCATGACACAAGGGAAGGATTGATATACCCAACCCCCTAGCGCCAACGAGACCAACGTTCCATTCCCAAAAAAGGGAGACCGCAGTATCTTGACAACCATCCACCACTTCCACACAATCGCATAAGGGCAACCATCAACCCACACAACTGATCATGCACAACCGGATCTTTGAGACAAGCATATGACTAGTAGAAGGATCAGCCATGTAGCATCACCAACAACATCTGCATTGTTTGAGGTATGACTGAGCTCACCACTCAGACCCCAACACAAGCCCAAACCATCATCCCGAACATTCAATTCCGTTCCATTAGTTTGTCCTTTGTACATGCACAACCTGATCTTTGGGACAAGCATATGACTAATGGAAGGATCAGCCAGGTTGCATCACCAACCACATCTGCAATGTTTGAGGTATGACTGAGCAGACCACTCAGACCCCAACACAAGCCCAAACCGTCTTTCCAAATCGACAGGAACCCAATTAATGAGTCATCACCTCTGCATGATGCTCAATACCGCAATTGTGCGAGAGAATTCAACCCAAGCATATAAACAGGGCCCGTATATCATAACTGACAAAATTCCACTACCAACAGGGAGAACTCCGAAGGGACAAGTGAGGGTCTTCTAGGTGGAGCTCACCCACCTGGGGATTCTTCTCTTGATGTATAACTGAGGAGAAAGTCAGCCCTGGCACTAATTTAATGAGACCCATCACAGTATCACCATCTTTCGATTAGTTTGTCTTTGTACATGCGGGACCTGATCTTTGAGTCAAGCATATGACTAGTTGAAGGATCAGCCATGTAGCATCACCAACAACATCTGCATTGTTTGAGGTATGACTGAGCTAACCACTCAGACCCCAACACAAGCCCAAACCGTCGTCCCGAACATTCAATTCCATTCGATTAGTTTTTCCTTTGTACATGCACCACCTGATCTTTGGGACAAGCATATGACTAATGGAAGGATCAGCCAGGTAGCATCACCAACCACATCTGCAATGTTTGAGGTATGACTGAGCAAACCACTCAGACCCCAACACAAGCCCAAACCATCTTCCCAAATCGACAGGATTCCCCTTAATGAGTCATCACCTCTGCGTGACGACGCTCGTGTATCTTGTCGAAACAATAGATACACATTCTTCGCTTGATGTATAACCGAGGAGAACGTCAAACTTGTCACTGATTTAATGAGACCCTTCACAATATCACCATCTTTCGGTTAGTTTGTCCCTGTACATGCACAGACTGATCTTTGAGACAAGCATTTGACTAGTGTTCTCAACGGATATCCAACCAAGCCAAACCGTGTTCCATCATTCACATGGAAACATGCACAAGGACCAAATGAAAGCGAGGAGAAATTAATCCCCCACTTACGGATGAGGGTGCCAACGAGACCAACGTTCCCTTCCCAAAAAAGGGAGACCGCAGTATCTTGACAACCATCCACCACTCCCACACAATCGCGTAAGCACAACCATCAACCCACACAACTGACCGTGACGCCTCAAGGGAAGCAACCCGAGAGGCATCACAATGCAGCACATGAAGGCAGGGAAAGCCCGCTATGCATGACACAAGGGAAGGATTTATATACCCAACCCCCTAGAGCCAAGGAGACCAACGTTCCCTTCCCAAAAAAGGGAGACCGCAGTATCTTGACAACCATCCACCACTCCCACACAATCGCGTAAGCACAACCATCAACCCACACAACTGACTGTGACACCTCGAGGGAAGCAACCCGAGAGACATCACAATGCAGCACATGAAGGCAGGGAAAGCCCGCTATGCATGACACAAGGGAAGGATTTATATACCCAACCCCCTAGAGCCAAGGAGACCAACGTTCCCTTCCCAAAAAAGGGAGACCGCAGTATCTTGACAACCATCCACCACTCCCACACAATCGCGTAAGCACAACCATCAACCCACACAACTGACCGTGACGCCTCAAGGGAAGCAACCCCAGAGGCATCACAATGCAGCACATGAAGGCAGGGAAAGCCCGCTATGCATGACACAAGGGAAGGATTTATATACCCAACCCCCTAGAGCCAAGGAGACCAACGTTCCCTTCCCAAAAAAGGGAGACCGCAGTATCTTGACAACCATCCACCACTCCCACACAATCGCGTAAGCACAACCATCAACCCACACAACTGACTGTGACGCCTCGAGGGAAGCAACCCGAGAGACATCACAATGCAGCACATGAAGGCAGGGAAAGCCCGCTATGCATGACACAAGGGAAGGATTGATATACCCAACCCCCTAGAGCCAACGAGACCAACGTTCCCTTCCCAAAAAAGGGAGACCGCAGTATCTTGACAGCCATCCACCACTCCCACACAATCGCGTAAGCACAACCATCAACCCACACAACTGACCGTGACGCCTCAAGGGAAGCAACCCGAGAGGCATCACAATGCAGCACATGAAGGCAGGGAAAGCCCGCTATGCATGACACAAGGGAAGGATTTATATACCCAACCCCCTAGAGCCAACGAGACCAACGTTCCCTTCCCAAAAAAGGGAGACCGCAGTATCTTGACAACCATCCACCACTCCCACACAATCGCGTAAGCACAACCATCAACCCACACAACTGACCGTGACGCCTCGAGGGAAGCAACCCGAGAGGCATCACAATGCAGCACATGAAGGCAGGGAAAGCCCGCTATGCATGACACAAGGGAAGGATTGATATACCCAACCCCCTAGAGCCAACGAGACCAACGTTCCCTTCCCAAAAAAGGGAGACCGCAGTATCTTGACCACCATCCACCACTCCCACACAATCGCATAAGCGCAACCATCAACCCACACAACTGATCATGCAGGACCTGACCTTTGAGACAAGCATATGACTAGTGGAAGGATCAGCCATGTAGCATCACCAACAACATCTGCATTGTTTGAGGTATGACTGAGCTCACCACTCAGACCCCAACACAAGCCCAAACCGTCGTCTCGAACATTCAATTCCGTTCGATTAGTTTGTCCTTTGTACATGCACAACCTGATTTTTGAGACAAGCATATGACTAATGGAAGGATCAGACAGGTTGCACCACCAACAACATCTGCAATGTTTGAGGTATGACTGAGCAGACCACTCAGACCCCAACACAATCCCAAACCGTCTTCCCAAATCGACAGGAACCCAATTAATGAGTCTTCACCTCTGCATGATGCTCAAAACCGCAATTGTGCGAGAGAATTCAACCCAAGCATATAAACAGGGCCCGTATATCAGCACTAACAAAATTCCACTACCAACAGGGAGAACTCCGATGGGACAAGTGAGGATCTTCTAGGTGGAGCTCACCCACCTGGGGATTCTTCGCTTGATGTATAACCGAGGAGAAAGTCAGCCGTGTCACTGATTTAATGAGACCCTTCACAGTATCACCATCTTTCGATTAGTTTGTCCCTGTACATGCACTAACTGATCTTTGAGACAAGCATATGACTAGTGGAAGGATCAACCATGTAGCATTACCAACAACATCTGCATTGTTTGTGGTATAACTGAGCAGACCACTCAGACCCCAACACAAGCCCAAACCATCATCCCGAACATTCAATTCCGTTCGATTAGTTTATCCTTTGTAAATGCACAACCTGATCTTTGAGACAAGCATATGACTAATGGTAGGATCAGCCAGGTAGCATCACCAACCACATCTGCAATGTTTGAGGTATGACTGAGCAGACCACTCACACCCCAACACAAGCCCAAATCATCTTCCCAAATCGACAGGATTCCCCTTAATGAGTCATCATCTCTGCATGACGCTCGTGTATCTTGCAGAAACAATAGATACACATTCTTCGCTTGATGTAAAACCGAGGAGAACGTCAGACTTGTCCCTGATTTACTGAGACCCTTCACAGTATCACCATCTTCGATTAGTTTGTCCCTGTACATGCACAGACTGATCTTTGAGACAAGCATATGACTAGTGTTCTCAACGGATATCCAACCAAGCCAAACCGTGTTCCATCATTCACATGGAAACATGCACAAGGACCAAATGAAAGCGAGGAGAAATTAAACCCCCACTTACGGATGAGGGTGCCAACGAGACCAACGTTCCCTTCCCAAAAAAGGGAGACCGCAGTATCTTGACAACCATCCACCACTCCCACACAATCGCGTAAGCACAACCATCAACCCACACAGCTGATCGTGACGCCTCGAGGGATGCAACCCGAGAGGCATCACAATGCAGCACATGAAGGCAGGGAAAGCCCGCTATGCATGACACAAGGGAAGGATTGATATACCCAACCCCCTAGAGCCAACGAGACCAACGTTCCCTTCCCAAAAAAGGGAGACCGCGGTATCTTGACAACCATCCACCACTCCCACACAATCGCATAAGCGCAACCATCAACCCACACAACTGATCATGCAGGACCTGATCTTTGAGACAAGCATATGACTAGTGGAAGGATCAGACATGTAGAATCACCAACAACATCTGCATTGTTTGAGGTATGACTGAGCTCACCACTCAGACCCCAACACAAGCCCAAACCGTCGTCCCGAACATTCAATTCCGTTCGATTAGTTTGTCCATTGTACATGCACAACCTGATCTTTGAGACAAGCATATGACTAATGGAAGGATCAACAAGGTTGCATCACCAACCAAATCTGCAATGTTTGAGGTATGACCCCACCTCAACGTCCTTCCCTTCAAGGCACGCCGCATGCACCAAGACGGGCCTCGAGGCCCCTTCAAATCGTCTCACTCGGATGCCATTGTCTGGAAACGACTATCAGCCCGCAAGATCACACATGCGACAAACCCCATCTCGTTGTCATCGTTTTTAGGGCGCACTACCTCGGGAAAGACAAGCCCCAAGCACGGGACGAATCATCGAGAATTCATGGCATTGCGTCCATGCCATTTTCCATGTCACTGGGCATGTCATCAGGTGGCTCTAGGCACGCAGGACAAGACCCACGCCCAGGGGGGGTCGCCGACCACTCCCCCCCCTAAAGAGACATTTATGCATTTCCAGCTATTCCACCAGGAAACATCAACATTGACGAGGAGACATACTGATGGGTTTAGACCACCCTAAGGGCACCGCAGTGCATGAAAGACAACACGGGTTGCCCTAAAAGAGCTATGAAACCATAGGAAGGGCCACCGACGTGACCCCTTAGGCACATGAAGGCCGCCGACACGTCATGGCATCCGTCCCGCGTCTCGTCCATCACCGCAGAGAAGACACGCCCCATGTCCAGAGCGGGTCCTCACGCATGAAAGGAATTATCTTGAGGCGGTCATTGTCATTACATACCGTACCCAACAACATATGACAAACCCCACCACGTCGTCCTTCCTTGCAAGGCACACCGCATCCTCCAAGGCAAGCCCCGATGCCCCTTCAAATCGTCCCACTCGGGTGGCGTTGTCTCCACGTGATTGTCAGTACGTCGGACCTGACACGCGACGCACCCCGGCTCATTGTCATCACTTTTATGGCGCATTACCTCAGACAAGACAAGCCCCAAGCACCGTATGAATCCTCAAGCTTTCATGGATTTGTCTGGAGGCCATTTTTCCATGTCCGTGGGCATGTCACTAGGTGGCTCTGGGCACGCAGGACAAGACCCACGCCCAGGGGGGGTCGCCGACCACTCCCCCCCTGAAGAGACATTTATGCATTTTCAGCTGTCCCACCAGGAAACATCAGCACTGACGAGGAGACATACTAACGGGTTTAGACAACCCTGTGGGCACCACAGCGCATGAAAGACAACACGTGTTGCCCTAAAAGATATATGAAACCATAGGAACAGCCACCGATGTGACCCCTTAGGCACATGAAGGCCGCCGACACGTAGTAGCATTCATCCCGGGTAGCGTCCAACACCGCCGAGAAGACAGGCCCCATGTCCAGAGAGGGTCCTCACGCATGAAATGAATTCTCTTTAGGTGGTCATTGTCATTACATACGGGACACGACAACAGATGACAAACCCCACCGCAACGTCCTTCCTTTCAAGGCACGCCACACGCACCAAGACGGGCCTCGAGGCCCCTTCAAATCGTCTCACTCGGATGCCATTGTCTGGACACGACTGTCAGTCCGCAGGATCACACATGCGACAAACCCCATCTCATTGTCATCGTTTTTAGGGCGCACTACCTCGGGCAAGACAAGCCCCAAGCACGGGACGAATCATCAGAAATTCATGGCACTGCGTCGATGCCATTTTCCATGTCACTCGGCATGTCAGTGGGTGGCTCTAGGCACGCAGGACAAGACCCACGCCCAGGGGGGGTCGCCGACCACTCCCCCCCTAAAGAGACATTTATGCATTTCCAGCTATACCACCAGGAAACATCAACAGTGACGAGGAGACATACTGATGGGTTTAGACCACCCTAAGGGCACCGCAGTGCATGAAAGACAACACGGGTTGCCCTAAAAGAGCTATGAAACCATAGGAAGGGCCACCGACGTGACCCCTTAGGCACATGAAGGCCGCCGACACGTCATGGCATCCGTCCCGCGTCTCGTCCATCACCGCAGAGAAGACGCGCCCCATGTCCAGAGCGAGTCCTCACGCCTCAAAGGAATTATCTTTAGGTGGTCATTGTCAATACATACCGTACCCAACAACATATGACAAACCCCACCACATCGTCCTTCCTTGCAAGGCACACCGCATCCACCAAGGCAAGCCCCGAGGCCCCTTCAAATCGTCTCACTCGGATGCCGTTGTCTCCACGTGATCGTCAGTACGTCGGACCTCACACACGCGACAAACCCCATCTCATTGTCATCGTTTTTATGGCGCACTACCTCGGGCAAGACAAGCCCGAAGCACGGGACAAATCATCAGGAATTCTTGGCATTGCGTCGATGCCATTTTCCACGTCACTCGGCGTGGGTCTGACACGCGACGCACCCCAGCTCATTGTCATCACTTTTATGGCGCATTACCTCAGACAAGACAAGCCCCAAGCACCGTACGAATCATCAGGCTTTCATGGATTCGTCTGGAGGCCGTTTTTCCATGTCTGTGGGCATGTCACTGGGTGGCTCTGGGCACACAGGACAAGACCCACGCCCAGGGGGGGGTCGCCGACCACTCCCCCCCTAAAGAGACATTTATGCATTTCCAGCTGTCCCACCAGGAAACATCAGCACTGACGAGGAGACATACTGATGGGTTCAGACAACCCTGTGGGCACCACAGCGCATGAAAGACAACACGTGTTGCCCTAAAAGAGATATGAAACCATAGGAATAGCCACCAATGTGACCCCTTAGGCACATCAAGGCCGCCATCACGTACTAGCATCCATCCCGGGTAGCGTCCAACACCGCCGAGAAGACAGGCCCCATGTCCAGAGAGGGTCCTCACGCATGAAATGAATTCTCTTTAGGTGGTCATTATCATTACATACGGGACACGAAAACACATGAATAACCACACCTCAACGTCCTTCCTTTCAAGGCACACCGCATGCACCAAGACGGGCCTCGAGGCCCCTTCAAATCGTCTCACTCGGATGCCTTTGTCTAGAAACGACTGTCAGCCCGCAAGATCACACATGCGACAAAACCCATCTCATTGTCATCGTTTTTAGGGCGCACTACCTCGGGAAAGACAAGCCCCAAGCACGGGACGAATCATCAAGAATTCATGGCATTGCGTCGATGCCATTTTCCATGTCACTGGGCATGTCATCGGGTGGCTCTAGGCACGCAGGACAAGACCCACGCCCAGGGGGGGTCGCCGACCACTCCCCCCCTAAAGAGACATTTATGCATTTCCAGCTATTCCACCAGGAAACATCAAAAGTGACGAGGAGACATACTGAGGGGTTTAGACCACCCTAAGGGCACCGCAGTGCATGAAAGACAACACGGGTTGCCCTAAAAGAGCTATGAAACCATAGGAAGGGCCACCGACGTGACCCCTTAGGCACATGAAGGCCGCCGACACGTCATGACATCCGTCCCGCGTCTCGTCCATCACCGCAGAGAAGACACGCCCCATGTCCAGAGCGGGTCCTCACGCATGAAATGAATTATCTTTAGGCGGTCATTGTCATTACATACCGTACCCAACAACATATGACAAACCCCACCACGTCGTCCTTCCTTGCAAGGCACACCGCATCCTCCAAGGCAAGCCCCGATGCCCCTTCAAATCGTCCCACTCGGGTGGCGTTGTCTCCACGTGATTGTCAGTACCTCGGACCTGACACGCGACGCACCCCGGCTCATTGTCATCACTTTTATGGCGCATTACCTCAGACAAGACAATCCCCAAGCACCGTATGAATCCTCAAGCTTTCATGGATTTGTCTGGAGGCCATTTTTCCATGTCCGTGGGCATGTCACTAGGTGGCTCTGGGCACGCAGGACAAGACCCACGCCCAGGGGGGGTCGCCGACCACTCCCCCCCTAAAGAGACATTTATGCCTTTCCAGCTGTCCCACCAGGAAACATCAGCACTGACGAGGAGACATACTGGAGGGTTTAGACAACCCTGTGAGCACCACAGCGCATGAAAGTCAACACGTGTTGCCCTAAAAGATATATGAAACCGTAGGAACAGCCACCGATGTGACCCCTTAGGCACATGAAGGCCGCCGACACGTAGTAGCATTCATCCCGGGTAGCGTCCAACACCGCCGAGAAGACAGGCCCCATGTCCAGAGAGGGTCCTCACGCATGAAATGAATTCTCTTTAGGTGGTCATTGTCATTACATACGGGACACGACAACAGATGACAAACCCCACCGCAACGTCCTTCCTTTCAAGGCACGCCACACGCACCAAGACGGGCCTCGAGGCCCCTTCAAATCGTCTCACTCGGATGCCATTGTCTGGACACGACTGTCAGTCCGCAGGATCACACATGCGACAAACCCCATCTCATTGTCATCGTTTTTAGGGCGCACTACCAAGGGCAAGACAAGCCCCAAGCACGAGACGAATCATCAGGAATTCATGGCACTGCGTCGATGCCATTTTCCATGTCACTCGGCATGTCATTGGGTGGCTCTAGGCACGCAGGACAAGACCCACGCCCAGGGGGGGTCGCCGACCACTCCCCCCCTAAAGAGACATTTATGCATTTCCAGCTATACCACCAGGAAACATCAACAGTGACGAGGAGACATACTGATGGGTTTAGACCACCCTAAGGGCACTGCAGTGCATGAAAGACAACACGGGTTGCCCTAAAAGAGCTATGAAACCATAGGAAGGGCCACCGACGTGACCCCTTAGGCACATGAAGGCCGCCGACACGTCATGGCATCCGCCCCGCGTCTCGTCCATCACCGCAGAGAAGACACGCCCCATGTCCAGAGCTGGTCCTCACGCCTCAAAGGAATTATCTTTAGGCGGTCATTGTCAATACATACCGTACCCAACAACATATGACAAACCCCACCACGTCGTCCTTCCTTGCAAGGCACACCGCATCCACCAAGGCAAGACCCGAGGTCCCTTCAAATCGTCCCACTCGGATGGCGTTGTCTCCACGTGATTGTCAGTACGTCGGACCTGACACGCGACGCACCCCGGCTCATTGTCATCACTTTTATGACGCATTACCTCAGACAAGACAAGCCCCAAGCACCGTACGAATAATCAAGCTTTCATGGATTTGTCTGGAGGTCGTTTTTCCATGTTCGTGGGCATGTCACTGGGTGGCTCTGGGCACGCAGGACAAGACCCACGCCCAGGGGGGGTCGCCGACCACTCCCCCCCTAAAGAGACATTTATGCATTTCCAGCTGTCCCACCAGGAAACATCAGCACTGACGAGGACACATACTGATGGGTTCAGACAACCCAATGGGCACCACAACGCATGAAAGACAGCACGTGTTGCCCTTAAAGAGCTACGAATCCATACGAACAGCCACCAAAGTGACCCCTTAGGCACACGAAGGCCGCCGACACGTCATGGCATCCGTCCCGGGTATCATCCAACACCGCCGAGAAGACAGGACCCATGTCCAGAGTGGGTCCCCGCGCATGAAATGAATTATCTTTAGGCGGTCATTGTCTTTACATTCCGAACACAACAACATGTGACAAACCCCACCTCGACGTCCTTCCTTTCAAGAAACGCCGCATGCACCAAGACGGGCCCCGAGACCCCTTCAAATCGTCTCACTCGGATGCCATTGTCTGAACGCGACTGTCAGTCCGCAGGATCTCGAAGGCGACAAACACCATCCCATTGTCATCGTTTTTATGGCGCACTACCTCGGGCAAGACAAGCCCCAAGCACGGGACGAATCATCAGGCATTCATGGCATTACGTCGATGTCATTTTGCATGTCAATGGGCATCACATTGGGTGGCTCTAGGCACGCAAGACAAGACCCACGCCCGGGGGGGTCGCCGACCACTCCCCCCCTAAAGAGACATTTATGCATTTCCAGCTATTCCACCAGGAAACATCAACACCGACGAGGAGACATACTGATGGGTTTAGACCACCCTGAGGGCAGGGCAGCGCATGAAAGGCAACACGTGTTGCCCTAAAAGAGCTATGAAACCATAGGAAGGGCCACCGACGTGACCCCTTAGGCACATGAAGGCCGCCGACACGTCATGGCATCCGTCCCACGTATCGTCCATCACCACAGCGAAGACACGCCCCATGTCCAGAGCGGGTCCCCACGCATGAAAGGAATTCTCTTTAGGCGGTCATTGTCATTACATACCGGACCCAACAACATATGACAAACCCCACCTCATTGTCCTTCCATTCAAGGCACACCGCATCCACCAAGGCAAGCCCTGAGGCCCCTTCAAATCCTCTCACCCGGATGGCGTTGTCTCCACCTGATTGTCAGTACGGAGGACCTGACACGCGACGAAACCCGGCTCATTGTCATCACTTTTATGGCGCACTACCTCGAACAAGACAAGCCCCAAGCACCGGACGAATCATCAAGCTGTCTTTGCTTTGTCCGGAGGCTGTTTTTCCATGTCCGTGGGCATGTCACTGGGTGGCTCTGGGCACGCAGGACAAGACCCACGCCCAGGGGGGGTCGCCGACCACTCCCCCCCTAAAGAGACATTTATGCATTTCCAGCTGTCCCACCAGGAAACATCAGCACTGACGAGGAGACATACTGATGGGTTTAGACAACCCTGTGGGCACCACAGCGCATGAAAGACAACACGTGTTGCCCTAAAAGAGATATGAAACCATAGGAACAGCCACTGATGTGACCCCTTAGGCACATCAAGGCCGCCGACACGTAGTAGCATTCGTCGCGGGTAGCATCCAACGCCGCCGAGAAGACAGGCCCCATGTCCAGAGCGGGTCCTCGCGCATGAAATGAATTCTCTTTAGGTGGTCATTGTCATTACATACGGGACACGACAACATATGAAAAACCCCACCTCGACGTCCTTCCTTTCAAGGCACGCCGCATGCACCAAGACGGGCCCTGAGGCCCCTTCAAATCGTCTCACTCGGATGCCATTGTCTGGACGCGACTGTCAGTCCGCAGGATCGCACATGCGACAAACCCCGTCTCATTGCCATCGTTTTTAGGGCGCACTACCTCGGGCAAGACAAGCCCCAAGCACGGGACGAATCATCAGGAATTCATGGCATTGCGTCGATGCCATTTTCCATGTCACTGGGCATGTCTGTGGGTGGCTCTCGGCACGCAGGACAAGACCCACGCCCAGGGGGGGTCGCCGACCACTCCCCCCCTAAAGAGACATTTATGCATTTCCAGCTATTCCACCAGGAAACATCAACACTGACGAGGAGACATACTGAGTGGTTTAGACCACCCAGAGGGAACCGCAGCGCATGAAAGGCAACACGTGTTGCCCTAAAAGGGCTATGAAACCATAGGAAGGGACACCGACGTGGCCCCTTAGGCACATGAAGGCCGCCGACACGTCATGGCATCCGTCCCGCGTATCGTCCAACACCGCCGAGGAGACAGGACCCATGTCCAGAGCGGGTCCTCACGCATGAAATGAATTCTCTTTAGGTGGTCATTGTCTTTACATACCGGGCACAACAACATATGACAAACCCCACCTCAACGTCCTTCCTTTCAAGGCACGCCGCACGCACCAAGACGGGCCCCGAGGCCCCTTCAAATCGCCTCACTAGGATTCCATTGTCTGGACGCGATTGTCAGTCCGTAGGATCTCACAGGCGACAAACCCCACCCATCTCATTGTCATCGGTTTTATGGCGCACCACCTCGGGCAAGACAAGACCCTAGCACGGGAAGAATCATCAGGAATTCAGGGCATTGCGTCGATGCCATTTTCCATGTCACTGGGCATGTCATTGGGTGGCTCTAGGCACGCAGGACAAGACCCACGCCCAGGGGGGTCGCCGACCACTCCCCCCCTAAAGAGACATTTATGCATTTCCAGCTATCCCACCAGGAAACATCAACACTGACGAGGAGACATACTGATGGGTTTAGACCACCCTGAGGGCACCACAGCGCATGAAAGACAACACGTGTTGCCCTAAAAGAGCTATGAAACCATAGGAAGGGCCACCGACGTGACCCCTTATGCACATGAAGGCCACCGACAAGTCATGGCATCCATCCCGCGTATCGTCGATCACCGCCGAGAAGACACGCCCCATGTCCAGAGCGGGTCCTCACTCATGAAAAGAATTCTCTTTAGGTGGTAATTGTAATTACATACAGGACCCAACAACATATGAAAAACCCCACCTCGACGTCCTTCCTTTCAAGGCACGTCGCATCCACCAAGACATGCCCCGAGGCCACTTCAAATCGTCTCACTCGGATGGCTTTGTCTCCACGCGATTGTCAGTTCGTCGGACCTGACACGCGACGAACCCCGTCTCATTGTCATCGCTTTTATGGGGCACTACCGCGGGCAAGACAAGCCCCAAGCACAGGAGGAATCATCTAGAGGCCATTTTTCCATGTCTGTGGGCATGTCACTGGGTGGCTCTGGGCACGCAGGACAAGACCCACGCCCAGGGGGGGTCGCCGACCACTCCCCCCCTAAAGAGACATTTCTGCATTTCCAGCTCTCCCACCAGGAAACATCAGCACTGACGAGGAGACATACTGAGTGGTTCAGACCACCCAGAGGGAACCGCAGCGCATGAAAGACAACACGTGTTGCCCTAAAAGAGCTATGAAACCATAGGAACGGCAACCGACGTGACCCCTTAGGCACGTGAAGGCCGCCGACACGTCATGGCATCCTTCCCGCGTATCGTCGACCACCGCCGAGAAGACAGACCCCATGTCCAGAGCGGGTCCTCACGCATGAAATGAATTCTCTTTAGGTGGTCGGTGTCGTTACATACCGAACCCAACAACATATGACAAACCCCAGCTCGGCGTCCTTCCTTTCAAGGCACCCCGCATCCACCAAGACAAGCCTCGAGGCCCCTTCAAATCGTCTCACTCGGATGGCATTGTCTCCACGCGATTGTCGGTACGTAGGACCTCACACGCGACGAACCCCGGCTCATTGTCAAAGCTTTTAAGGCGCACTACCCCGGAGAAGACAAGCCCCAAGCACCGGACGAATCATCACGCATTGATGGCATTGTCTAGAGGCCATTTTTCCATGTCCGTGGGCATGTCACTGGGTGGCTCGAGGCACGCAGGACAAGACCCACGCCCAGGGGGGGTCGCCGACCACTACCCCCCTAAAGAGACATTTATGCATTTACAGCTATCCCACCAGGAAACATCAGCACTGACGAGGAGACATACTGAGTGGTTTAGACCACCCAGAGGGCACCCCAGCTCATGAAAGACAACGCGAGTTGCCCTAAAAGAGCTATGAAACCATAGGAACGGCCACCGACGTGACCCCTTAGGCACATGAAGGCCGCCGGCACGTCATGGCATCCGTCCCGCGTGTCGTCGACCACCGCCGAGAAGACAACCCCATGTCCAGAGCGGGTCCTCACGCATGAAACGAATTCTATTTAGGTGGTCATGGACGTTACATACCGGACCCAACAAGATATGGCAAACCCCAGCTCGGCGTCCTTCCTTTCAAGGCACCCCGCATCCACCAATGCAAGCCCCGATGCCCCTTCAAATCGTCTCACTCGGATGGAATTGTCTCCACGCGATTGTCAGTACGTAGGACCTGACACGCGACGAACCCCGACTCATTTTCAAAGCTTTGATGGCGCACTACCCCGGACAAGACAAGCCCCAAGCACCGGACGAATCATCAAGCATTCATGGGATTGTCTAGAGGCCATTTTTCCATGTCCGTGGGCATGTCATTGGGTGGCTCTGGGCACGCAGGACAAGACCCACGCCCAGGGGGGGTCGCCGACCACTCCCCCCCTAAAGAGACATTTATGCATTTCCAGCTATCCCACCAGGAAACATCATCAGTGACGAGGAGACATACTGAGGGGTTTAGACATCCCAGAGGTCAGTGCAGCGCATGAAAGACAACACGTGTTGCCCTAAAAGAGCTATGAAACCATAGGAACGACCACCGACGTGACCCCTTAGGCACTTGAAGGCCGCCGACACGTCATGGCATCCGTCCCGCGTATCGTCGATCACCGCCGAGAAGACATGCCCCATGTCCACAGCGGGTCCTCACGCATGAAATGAATTCTCATCAGGTGGTGATTGTCGTTACATATAGG
>CAUJRU010000400.1:102094-124594 GCA_963277665.1 Viscum album | reverse complement strand
ACCGACAGGTGGCCTTTTAAGCAAGCCCGAACCGCAACGCTCCATGAAAGGTGAGGAAAAAGGCGGGCACGGCATGAGACTGGGCAAAAACCCATTCTTTCCAATGCCCCCCACATCCCACCGGTGAGGAAAAGGAATTACAGCGTCCCACCGCCATGCCTCCCACATCCCACCTTCCGAAGGAACTCAACCGCCATGAGGCAGATTTTAAGCAGACGAACCCCCAACGCTCCAGGGACGTTGAGGAAAAGGAGTCATGACAGGAACGGAGGCCCTATGTCCCGCCGCACCCCCCACATCCCACCATTCAAAAGAACTCAACCACCGTTGAGAAACTTTTAACCAAGAACCAGGACACCAACCATGCTCATCTATCATCATCCCATCCAAGTTATATCTGTCTAGTATCGCATCGTCTTTTTAGCAAGCCCTTGGAAGACGGAACCGCAATTGTGCGAGAGAATTCAACCCAAGCATATAGACGGGGCCCCTACATCAGCACCAAAAAAATTCCACTACCAACAGGGAGAACTCCAAAGGGACAAGTGAGGGTCTTCTAGGTGGAGCTCACCCACCTGGGGATTCTTCGCTTGAGATATAACCGAGGAGAAAGTCACCCCTGGAACTGATTTAATGAGACCCGTCACAGTATCACCATCTTTCGATTAGTTTGTCCTTTACATGCGGGACCTGATCTTTGAGACAGGCATATGACTAGTGGAAGGATCAGCCATGTAGCATCACCAACAACATCTGCATTGTTTGGGGTATGACTGAGCTGACCACTCAGACCCCAACACAAGCCCAAACCGTCGTCCCGAACATTCAATTCTGTTCGATTAGTTTGTCCTTTGTACATGCACAACCTGATCTTTGAGACAAGCATATGACTACTGGAAGGATCAGCCAGGTAGCATCACCAACCACATCTGCAATGTTTGAGGTATGACTGAGCAGACCACTCAGACCCCAACACAAGCCCCAACCATCTTCCCAAATCGACAGGATTCCCCTTAATGAGTCATCACCTCCGCATGACGCTCGTGTATCTTGCAGAAACAGTAGATACACATTCTCAAGCCACCCTTATGAACATCATCACCCAAGGCATGACTGAGGAGGAAGGCACCCCAACTTGTCCAATAATGAACCATGGAAATCGTCACCCTGTTGGTGTGAGTTTCTTAGGACCCAAATAACTCGCACGTGGCCCCGACAATGCGTTGAGCAAAGCACTCCCACCAATCATTGCCCAAGGCAGCTTGCTATGGTTCGCATGAAATATCGCTGAATGAGAAATTTAGGAGCACGCTCTTGCATCCTGGTGATACCGACAGTTTCGCGCTTGAACCACTACCAAAATTCCACAACGCTCCAGAGAAGGTGAGGAAAAGGCGGTACAGCAAGGGACGACAAAGGAACCCAATCCCACCATGCCTCCCACATCCCAACATCTGCAAGAACTCAACCACACTCGGTGGCTTTTAAGCATAGCCCGACCCGCAACGCTCCATGAAAGGTGAGGAAAAAGGTGGGTACGACAGGACGGGGAAACAACCCAATCCCGCCCATACCCCCCACATCCCACCAGTGAGGAAAAAGGTAGGAACGTCAGGGGATGAGGAGGGAAACCCCCATCCCGCCGTGCCTCCCACATCTCACATTCCGTAGGAACTCAACCGCCATGAGGCAGCTTTTAAGCAGACGAACCAGCAACGCTCAAGAGACGTCAAGGAAAAGGAGTCAGGGTAGGTACGGGGGTCCTATGTCCCGCCGCGCCGCCCACATCCCACCATCCACAGGATCCCACAAACCGTGAGGCGGTATTTAAGCACCCAGCCCGCAATGCTCCACAGACGGGGAGGAAAAGGCAGGCACGTCAGGGGACGGGGCAAAAACCCAATCCCGCCGCGCCTCCCACATCCCACCATCCGCAGCAACTCAACCACCCTGAGGCGGCTTTTAAGCAAGCCAAGCCGCACTGCTCTAGAGAAGGCGAGGGAAGGGCAGGAGCGTCGAGGGACGACAAAGGAACACCAACCCACCATGCCTCCCACATCCCACCATCCAAGGAACTCCGCCACCGACAGGTGGCCTTTTAAGCAAGCCCGAACCGCAACGCTCCATGAAAGGTGAGGAAAAAGGCGGGCACGGCATGAGACTGGGCAAAAACCCATTCTTTCCAATGCCCCCCACATCCCACCGGTGAGGAAAAGGAATTACAGCGTCCCACCGCCATGCCTCCCACATCCCACCTTCCGAAGGAACTCAACCGCCATGAGGCAGATTTTAAGCAGACGAACCCACAACGCTCCAGGGACGTTGAGGAAAAGGAGTCATGACAGGAACGGAGGCCCTATGTCCCGCCGCACCCCCCACATCCCACCATTCAAAAGAACTCAACCACCGTTGCGAAACTTTTAACCAAGAACCAGGACACCAACCATGCTCATCTATCATCATCCCATCCAAGTTATATCTATCTAGTATCGCATTGTCTTTTTAGCAAGCCCTTGGAAGACGGAACCGCAATTGTGCGAGAGAATTCAACCCAAGCATATAGACGGGGCCCCTACATCAGCACCAAAAAAATTCCACTACCAACAGGGAGAACTCCAAAGGGACAAGTGAGGGTCTTCTAGGTGGAGCTCACCCACCTGGGGATTCTTCGCTTGAGATATAACCGAGGAGAAAGTCACCCCTGGCACTGATTTAATGAGACCCGTCACAGTATCACCATCTTTCGATTAGTTTGTCCTTTACATGCGGGACCTGATCTTTGAGACAGGCATATGACTAGTGGAAGGATCAGCCATGTAGCATCACCAACAACATCTGCATTGTTTGGGGTATGACTGAGCTGACCACTCAGACCCCAACACAAGCCCAAACCGTCGTCCCGAACATTCAATTCTGTTCGATTAGTTTGTCCTTTGTACATGCACAACCTGATCTTTGAGACAAGCATATGACTAATGGAAGGATCAGCCAGGTAGCATCACCAACCACATCTGCAATGTTTGAGGTATGACTGAGCAGACCACTCAGACCCCAACACAAGCCCCAACCATCTTCCCAAATCGACAGGATTCCCCTTAATGAGTCATCACCTCCGCATGACGCTCGTGTATCTTGCAGAAACAGTAGATACACATTCTCAAGCCACCCTTATGAACATCATCACCCAAGGCATGACTGAGGAGGAAGGCACCCCAACTTGTCCAATAATGAACCATGGAAATCGTTACCCTGTTGGTGTGAGTCTCTTAGGACACAAATAACTCGCACGTGGCCCCGACAATGCGTTGAGCAAAGCACTCCCACCAATCATTGCCCAAGGCAGCTTGCTATGGTTCGCATGGAATATCGCTGAATGAGAAATTTAGGAGCACGCTCTCGCATCCTGGTGATACCGACAGTTTCGCGCTTGAACCACTACCAAAATTCCACAACGCTCCAGAGAAGGTGAGGAAAAGGCGGTACAGCAAGGGACGACAAAGGAACCCAATCCCACCATGCCTCCCACATCCCAACATCTGCAAGAACTCAACCACACTCAGTGGATTTTAAGCAAAGCCCGACCCGCAACGCTCCATGAAAGGTGAGGAAAAAGGTGGGTACGACAGGACGGGGAAACAACCCAATCCCGCCCATACCCCCCACATCCCACCAGTGAGGGAAAAGGTAGGAACGTCAGGGGATGAGGAGGGAAACCCCCATCCCGCCGTGCCTCCCACATCTCACATTCCGTAGGAACTCAACCGCCATGAGGCAGCTTTTAAGCAGACGAACCAGCAACGCTCAAGAGACGTCGAGGAAAAGGAGTCATGGTAGGTACGGGGGTCCTATGTCCCGCCGCGCCGCCCACATCCCACCATCCACAGGATCCCACAAACCGTGAGGCGGTATTTAAGCACCCAGCCCGCAATGCTCCACAGACGGGGAGGAAAAGGCAGGCACGTCAGGGGACGGGGCAAAAACCCAATCCCGCCGCGCCCCCCACATCCCACCATCCGCAGCAACTCAACCACCCTGAGGCAGCTTTTAAGCAAGCAAAGCCGCACTGCTCTAGAGAAGGCGAGGGAAGGGCAGGAGCGTCGAGGGACGACAAAGGAACACCAACCCACCATGCCTCCCACATCCCACCATCCAAGGAACTCCGCCACCAACAGGTGGCCTTTTAAGCAAGCCCGAACCGCAACGCTCCATGAAAGGTGAGGAAAAAGGCGGGCACGGCATGAGACTGGGCAAAAACCCATTCTTTCCAATGCCCCCCACATCCCACCGGTGAGGAAAAGGAATTACAGCGTCCCACCGCCATGCTTCCCACATCCCACCTTCCGAAGGAACTCAACCGCCGTGAGGCAGATTTTAAGCAGACGAACCCACAACGCTCCAGGGACGTTGAGGAAAAGGAGTCATGACAGGAACAGAGGCCCTATGTCCCGCCGCACCCCCCACATCCCACCATTCAAAAGAACTCAACCACCGTTGCGAAACTTTTAACCAAGAACCAGGACACCAACCATGCTCATCTATCATCATCCCATCCAAGTTATATCTGTCTAGTATCGCATCGTCTTTTTAGCAAGCCCTTGGAACCCGAAACCAAAATTGTGCGAGAGAATTCAACCCAAGCATATAGACGGGGCCCGTACATCAGCACCAACAAAATTCCACTACCAACAGGGAGAACTCCAAAGGGACAAGTGAGGGTCTTCAAGGTGGAGCTCACCCACCTGGGGATTCTTCGCTTGAGGTATAACCGAGGAGAAAGTCAGCCCTGGCACTGATTTAATGAGACCCGTCACAGTATCACCATCTTTCGATTAGTTTGTCCTTTACATGCGGGACCTGATCTTTGAGACAGGCATATGACTAGTGGAAGGATCAACCATGTAGCATCACCAACCACATCTGCAATGTTTGAGGTATGACTGAGCAGACCACTCAGACCCCAACACAAGCCCAAACCGTCGTCCCGAGCATTCAATTCCATTCGATTAGTTTGTCCTTCGTACATGCACAGCCTGATCTTTGAGACAATAATATGACTAATGGAAAGATCAACCGGGTACCATCACCAACCACATCTGCAATGTTTGAGGTATGACTGAGCAGACCACTCAGACCCCAACACAAGCCCGAACCATCTCTTCCCAAATCGACATGTTTCCCCTTAATTAGTCATCACCTCTGCATGACGCTCGTGTATCTTGCAGAAACAGTAGATACACATTCTCAAGCCACCCTTATGAACATCATCACCCAAGGCATGACTGAGGAGGAAGGCACCCCAACTTGTCCAATAATGAACCATGGAAATCGTTACCCTGTTGGTGTGAGTTTCTTAGGACCCAAATAACTCGCACGTGGCCCCGACAATGCGTTGAGCAAAGCACTCCCACCAATCATTGCCCAAGGCAGCTTGCTATGGTTCGCATGGAATATCACTGAATGAGAAATTTAGGAGCACGCTCTCGCATCCTGGTGATACCGACAGTTTCGCGCTTGAACCACTACCAAAATTCCACAACGCTCCAGAGAAGGTGAGGAAAAGGCGGTACAGCAAGGGACGACAAAGGAACCCAATCCCACCATGCCTCCCACATCCCAACATCTGCAAGAACTCAACCACAATCAGTGGATTTTAAGCAAAGCCCGACCCGCAACGCTCCATGAAAGGTGAGGAAAAAGGTGGGTACGACAGGACGGGGAAACAACCCAATCCCACCCATACCCCCCACATCCCACCAGTGAGGAAAAAGGTAGGAACGTCAGGGGATGAGGAGGGAAACCCCCATCCCGCCGTGCCTCCCACATCTCACATTCCGTAGGAACTCAACCGCCATGAGGCAGCTTTTAAGCAGACGAACCAGCAACGCTCAAGAGACGTCGAGGAAAAGGAGTCATGGTAGGTACGGGGGTCCTATGTCCCGCCGCGCCGCCCACATCCCACCATCCACAGGATCCCACAAACCGTGAGGCGGTATTTAAGCACCCAGCCCGCAATGCTCCACAGACGGGGAGGAAAAGGCAGGCACGTCAGGGGACGGGGCAAAAACCCAATCCCGCCGCGCCCCCCACATCCCACCATCCGCAGCAACTCAACCGCCCTGAGGCAGCTTTTAAGCAAGCAGAGCCGCACTGCTCTAGAGAAGGCGAGGGAAGGGCAGGAGCGTCGAGGGACGACAAAGGAACACCAACCCACCATGCCTCCCACATCCCACCATCCAAGGAACTCCGCCACCAACAGGTGGCCTTTTAAGCAAGCCCGAACCGCAACGCTCCATGAAAGGTGAGGAAAAAGGCGGGCACGGCATGAGACTGGGCAAAAACCCATTCTTTCCAATGCCCCCCACATCCCACCGGTGAGGAAAAGGAATTACAGCGTCCCACCGCCATGCCTCCCACATCCCACCTTCCGAAGGAACTCAACCGCCATGAGGCAGATTTTAAGCAGACGAACCCACAACGCTCCAGGGACGTTGAGGAAAAGGAGTCATGACAGGAACGGAGGCCCTATGTCCCGCCGCACCCCCCACATCCCACCATTCAAAAGAACTCAACCACCGTTGCGAAACTTTTAACCAAGAACCAGGACACCAACCATGCTCATCTATCATCATCCCATCCAAGTTATATCTGTCTAGTATCGCATCGTCTTTTTAGCAAGCCCTTGGAACCCGAAACCAAAATTGTGCGAGAGAATTCAACCCAAGCATATAGACGGGGCCCTTACATCAGCACCAACAAAATTCCACTACCAACAGGGAGAACTCCAAAGGGACAAGTGAGGTTCTTCTAGGTGGAGCTCACCCACCTGGGGATTCTTCGCTTGATGTATAACCGAGGAGAAAGTCAGCCGTGTCACTGATTTAATGAGACCCTTCACAGTATCACCATCTTTCGATTAGTTTGTCCTTGTACATGCAGGACCTGATCTTTGAGACACGCATATGACTAGTGGAAGGATCACCCATGTAGCGTCACTAACCACATCTGCAATGTTTGAGGTATGACTGAGCAGACCACTCAGACCCCAACACAAGCCTAAACCGTCGTCCCGAGCATTCAATTCCATTCGATTAGTTTGTCCTTTGTACATGCACAACCTGATCTTTGATACAAGCATATGACTAATGGAAGGATCAGCCAGGTAGCATCACCAACCACATCTGCAATGTTTGAGGTATGACTGAGCAAACCACTCAGACCCCAACACAAGCCCAAACCATCTTCCCAAATCGACATGTTTCCCCTTAATTAGTCATCACCTCTGTATGACGCTCGTGTATCTTGCAAAAACAATAGATACACATTCTTCGCTTGATGTATAACCGAGGAGAACGTCAAACTTGTCACTGATTTAATGAGACCCTTCACAGTATCACCATCTTTCGGTTAGTTTGTCCCTGTACATGCACAGACTGATCTTTGAGACAAGCATATGACTAGTGTTCTCATCGGATATCCAACCAAGCCAAACCGTGTTCCATCATTCACATGGAAACATGTACAAGGACCAAATGAAAGCGAGGAGAAATTAAACCCCCACTTACGGATGAGGGTGCCAACGAGACCAACGTTCCCTTCCCAAAAAAGGGAGACCGCAGTATCTTGACAACCATCCACCACTCCCACACAATCGCGTAAGCACAACCATCAACCCACACAACTGACCGTCACGCCTCGAGGGAAGCAACCCGAGAGGCATCACAATGCAGCACATGAAGGCAGGGAAAGCCCGCTATGCATGACACAAGGGAAGGATTGATATACCCAACCCCCTAGCGCCAACGAGACCAACGTTCCCTTCCCAAAAAAGGGAGACCGCAGTATCTTGACAACCATCCACCACTTCCACACAATCGCATAAGGGCAACCATCAACCCACACAACTGATCATGCACAACCTGATCTTTGAGACAAGCATATGACTAGTAGAAGGATCAGCCATGTAGCATCACCAACAACATCTGCATTGTTTGAGGTATGACTGAGCTCACCACTCAGACCCCAACACAAGCCCAAACCATCATCCCGAACATTCAATTCCGTTCCATTAGTTTGTCCTTTGTACATGCACAACCTGATCTTTGGGACAAGCATATGACTAATGGAAGGATCAGCCAGGTTGCATCACCAACCACATCTGCAATGTTTGAGGTATGACTGAGCAGACCACTCAGACCCCAACACAAGCCCAAACCGTCTTTCCAAATCGACAGGAACCCAATTAATGAGTCATCACCTCTGCATGATGCTCAATACCGCAATTGTGCGAGAGAATTCAACCCAAGCATATAAACAGGGCCCGTATATCATAACTGACAAAATTCCACTACCAACAGGGAGAACTCCGAAGGGACAAGTGAGGGTCTTCTAGGTGGAGCTCACCCACCTGGGGATTCTTCTCTTGATGTATAACTGAGGAGAAAGTCAGCCCTGGCACTAATTTAATGAGACCCATCACAGTATCACCATCTTTCGATTAGTTTGTCTTTGTACATGCGGGACCTGATCTTTGAGTCAAGCATATGACTAGTTGAAGGATCAGCCATGTAGCATCACCAACAACATCTGCATTGTTTGAGGTATGACTGAGCTAACCACTCAGACCCCAACACAAGCCCAAACCGTCGTCCCGAACATTCAATTCCATTCGATTAGTTTTTCCTTTGTACATGCACCACCTGATCTTTGGGACAAGCATATGACTAATGGAAGGATCAGCCAGGTAGCATCACCAACCACATCTGCAATGTTTGAGGTATGACTGAGCAAACCACTCAGACCCCAACACAAGCCCAAACCATCTTCCCAAATCGACAGGATTCCCCTTAATGAGTCATCACCTCTGCGTGACGACGCTCGTGTATCTTGTCGAAACAATAGATACACATTCTTCGCTTGATGTATAACCGAGGAGAACGTCAAACTTGTCACTGATTTAATGAGACCCTTCACAATATCACCATCTTTCGGTTAGTTTGTCCCTGTACATGCACAGACTGATCTTTGAGACAAGCATTTGACTAGTGTTCTCAACGGATATCCAACCAAGCCAAACCGTGTTCCATCATTCACATGGAAACATGCACAAGGACCAAATGAAAGCGAGGAGAAATTAATCCCCCACTTACGGATGAGGGTGCCAACGAGACCAACGTTCCCTTCCCAAAAAAGGGAGACCGCAGTATCTTGACAACCATCCACCACTCCCACACAATCGCGTAAGCACAACCATCAACCCACACAACTGACCGTGACGCCTCAAGGGAAGCAACCCGAGAGGCATCACAATGCAGCACATGAAGGCAGGGAAAGCCCGCTATGCATGACACAAGGGAAGGATTTATATACCCAACCCCCTAGAGCCAAGGAGACCAACGTTCCCTTCCCAAAAAAGGGAGACCGCAGTATCTTGACAACCATCCACCACTCCCACACAATCGCGTAAGCACAACCATCAACCCACACAACTGACTGTGACACCTCGAGGGAAGCAACCCAAGAGACATCACAATGCAGCACATGAAGGCAGGGAAAGCCCGCTATGCATGACACAAGGGAAGGATTTATATACCCAACCCCCTAGAGCCAAGGAGACCAACGTTCCCTTCCCAAAAAAGGGAGACCGCAGTATCTTGACAACCATCCACCACTCCCACACAATCGCGTAAGCACAACCATCAACCCACACAACTGACCGTGACGCCTCAAGGGAAGCAACCCCAGAGGCATCACAATGCAGCACATGAAGGCAGGGAAAGCCCGCTATGCATGACACAAGGGAAGGATTTATATACCCAACCCCCTAGAGCCAAGGAGACCAACGTTCCCTTCCCAAAAAAGGGAGACCGCAGTATCTTGACAACCATCCACCACTCCCACACAATCGCGTAAGCACAACCATCAACCCACACAACTGACTGTGACGCCTCGAGGGAAGCAACCCGAGAGACATCACAATGCAGCACATGAAGGCAGGGAAAGCCCGCTATGCATGACACAAGGGAAGGATTTATATACCCAACCCCCTAGAGCCAACGAGACCAACGTTCCCTTCCCAAAAAAGGGAGACCGCAGTATCTTGACAGCCATCCACCACTCCCACACAATCGCGTAAGCACAACCATCAACCCACACAACTGACCGTGACGCCTCGAGGGAAGCAACCCGAGAGGCATCACAATGCAGCACATGAAGGCAGGGAAAGCCCGCTATGCATGACACAAGGGAAGGATTGATATACCCAACCCCCTAGAGCCAACGAGACCAACGTTCCCTTCCCAAAAAAGGGAGACCGCAGTATCTTGACAACCATCCACCACTCCCACACAATCGCGTAAGCACAACCATCAACCCACACAACTGACCGTGACGCCTCGAGGGAAGCAACCCGAGAGGCATCACAATGCAGCACATGAAGGCAGGGAAAGCCCGCTATGCATGACACAAGGGAAGGATTGATATACCCAACCCCCTAGAGCCAACGAGACCAACGTTCCCTTCCCAAAAAAGGGAGACCGCAGTATCTTGACCACCATCCACCACTCCCACACAATCGCATAAGCGCAACCATCAACCCACACAACTGATCATGCAGGACCTGACCTTTGAGACAAGCATATGACTAGTGGAAGGATCAGCCATGTAGCATCACCAACAACATCTGCATTGTTTGAGGTATGACTGAGCTCACCACTCAGACCCCAACACAAGCCCAAACCGTCGTCTCGAACATTCAATTCCGTTCGATTAGTTTGTCCTTTGTACATGCACAACCTGATTTTTGAGACAAGCATATGACTAATGGAAGGATCAGACAGGTTGCACCACCAACAACATCTGCAATGTTTGAGGTATGACTGAGCAGACCACTCAGACCCCAACACAATCCCAAACCGTCTTCCCAAATCGACAGGAACCCAATTAATGAGTCTTCACCTCTGCATGATGCTCAAAACCGCAATTGTGCGAGAGAATTCAACCCAAGCATATAAACAGGGCCCGTATATCAGCACTAACAAAATTCCACTACCAACAGGGAGAACTCCGATGGGACAAGTGAGGATCTTCTAGGTGGAGCTCACCCACCTGGGGATTCTTCGCTTGATGTATAACCGAGGAGAAAGTCAGCCGTGTCACTGATTTAATGAGACCCTTCACAGTATCACCATCTTTCGATTAGTTTGTCCCTGTACATGCACTAACTGATCTTTGAGACAAGCATATGACTAGTGGAAGGATCAACCATGTAGCATTACCAACAACATCTGCATTGTTTGTGGTATAACTGAGCAGACCACTCAGACCCCAACACAAGCCCAAACCATCATCCCGAACATTCAATTCCGTTCGATTAGTTTATCCTTTGTAAATGCACAACCTGATCTTTGAGACAAGCATATGACTAATGGTAGGATCAGCCAGGTAGCATCACCAACCACATCTGCAATGTTTGAGGTATGACTGAGCAGACCACTCACACCCCAACACAAGCCCAAATCATCTTCCCAAATCGACAGGATTCCCCTTAATGAGTCATCATCTCTGCATGACGCTCGTGTATCTTGCAGAAACAATAGATACACATTCTTCTCTTGATGTAAAACCGAGGAGAACGTCAGACTTGTCCCTGATTTACTGAGACCCTTCACAGTATCACCATCTTCGATTAGTTTGTCCCTGTACATGCACAGACTGATCTTTGAGACAAGCATATGACTAGTGTTCTCAACGGATATCCAACCAAGCCAAACCGTGTTCCATCATTCACATGGAAACATGCACAAGGACCAAATGAAAGCGAGGAGAAATTAAACCCCCACTTACGAATGAGGGTGCCAACGAGACCAACGTTCCCTTCCCAAAAAAGGGAGACCGCAGTATCTTGACAACCATCCACCACTCCCACACAATCGCGTAAGCACAACCATCAACCCACACAGCTGATCGTGACGCCTCGAGGGATGCAACCCGAGAGGCATCACAATGCAGCACATGAAGGCAGGGAAAGCCCGCTATGCATGACACAAGGGAAGGATTGATATACCCAACCCCCTAGAGCCAACGAGACCAACGTTCCCTTCCCAAAAAAGGGAGACCGCGGTATCTTGACAACCATCCACCACTCCCACACAATCGCATAAGCGCAACCATCAACCCACACAACTGATCATGCAGGACCTGATCTTTGAGACAAGCATATGACTAGTGGAAGGATCAGACATGTAGAATCACCAACAACATCTGCATTGTTTGAGGTATGACTGAGCTCACCACTCAGACCCCAACACAAGCCCAAACCGTCGTCCCGAACATTCAATTCCGTTCGATTAGTTTGTCCATTGTACATGCACAACCTGATCTTTGAGACAAGCATATGACTAATGGAAGGATCAACAAGGTTGCATCACCAACCAAATCTGCAATGTTTGAGGTATGACCCCACCTCAACGTCCTTCCCTTCAAGGCACGCCGCATGCACCAAGACGGGCCTCGAGGCCCCTTCAAATCGTCTCACTCGGATGCCATTGTCTGGAAACGACTATCAGCCCGCAAGATCACACATGCGACAAACCCCATCTCGTTGTCATCGTTTTTAGGGCGCACTACCTCGGGAAAGACAAGCCCCAAGCACGGGACGAATCATCGAGAATTCATGGCATTGCGTCCATGCCATTTTCCATGTCACTGGGCATGTCATCGGGTGGCTCTAGGCACGCAGGACAAGACCCACGCCCAGGGGGGGTCGCCGACCACTCCCCCCCCTAAAGAGACATTTATGCATTTCCAGCTATTCCACCAGGAAACATCAACAGTGACGAGGAGACATACTGATGGGTTTAGACCACCCTAAGGGCACCGCAGTGCATGAAAGACAACACGGGTTGCCCTAAAAGAGCTATGAAACCATAGGAAGGGCCACCGACGTGACCCCTTAGGCACATGAAAGCCGCCGACACGTCATGGCATCCGTCCCGCGTCTCGTCCATCACCGCAGAGAAGACACGCCCCATGTCCAGAGCGGGTCCTCACGCATGAAAGGAATTATCTTGAGGCGGTCATTGTCATTACATACCGTACCCAACAACATATGACAAACCCCACCACGTCGTCCTTCCTTGCAAGGCACACCGCATCCTCCAAGGCAAGCCCCGATGCCCCTTCAAATCGTCCCACTCGGGTGGCGTTGTCTCCACGTGATTGTCAGTACGTCGGACCTGACACGCGACGCACCCCGGCTCATTGTCATCACTTTTATGGCGCATTACCTCAGACAAGACAAGCCCCAAGCACCGTATGAATCCTCAAGCTTTCATGGATTTGTCTGGAGGCCATTTTTCCATGTCCGTGGGCATGTCACTAGGTGGCTCTGGGCACGCAGGACAAGACCCACGCCCAGGGGGGGTCGCCGACCACTCCCCCCCTAAAGAGACATTTATGCATTTTCAGCTGTCCCACCAGGAAACATCAGCACTGACGAGGAGACATACTAACGGGTTTAGACAACCCTGTGGGCACCACAGCGCATGAAAGACAACACGTGTTGCCCTAAAAGATATATGAAACCATAGGAACAGCCACCGATGTGACCCCTTAGGCACATGAAGGCCGCCGACACGTAGTAGCATTCATCCCGGGTAGCGTCCAACACCGCCGAGAAGACAGGCCCCATGTCCAGAGAGGGTCCTCACGCATGAAATGAATTCTCTTTAGGTGGTCATTGTCATTACATACGGGACACGACAACAGATGACAAACCCCACCGCAACGTCCTTCCTTTCAAGGCACGCCACACGCACCAAGACGGGCCTCGAGGCCCCTTCAAATCGTCTCACTCGGATGCCATTGTCTGGACACGACTGTCAGTCCGCAGGATCACACATGCGACAAACCCCATCTCATTGTCATCGTTTTTAGGGCGCACTACCTCGGGCAAGACAAGCCCCAAGCACGGGACGAATCATCAGAAATTCATGGCACTGCGTCGATGCCATTTTCCATGTCACTCGGCATGTCAGTGGGTGGCTCTAGGCACGCAGGACAAGACCCACGCCCAGGGGGGGTCGCCGACCACTCCCCCCCTAAAGAGACATTTATGCATTTCCAGCTATACCACCAGGAAACATCAACAGTGACGAGGAGACATACTGATGGGTTTAGACCACCCTAAGGGCACCGCAGTGCATGAAAGACAACACGGGTTGCCCTAAAAGAGCTATGAAACCATAGGAAGGGCCACCGACGTGACCCCTTAGGCACATGAAGGCCGCCGACACGTCATGGCATCCGTCCCGCGTCTCGTCCATCACCGCAGAGAAGACGCGCCCCATGTCCAGAGCGAGTCCTCACGCCTCAAAGGAATTATCTTTAGGTGGTCATTGTCAATACATACCGTACCCAACAACATATGACAAACCCCACCACATCGTCCTTCCTTGCAAGGCACACCGCATCCACCAAGGCAAGCCCCGAGGCCCCTTCAAATCGTCTCACTCGGATGCCGTTGTCTCCACGTGATCGTCAGTACGTCGGACCTCACACACGCGACAAACCCCATCTCATTGTCATCGTTTTTATGGCGCACTACCTCGGGCAAGACAAGCCCGAAGCACGGGACAAATCATCAGGAATTCTTGGCATTGCGTCGATGCCATTTTCCACGTCACTCGGCGTGGGTCTGACACGCGACGCACCCCAGCTCATTGTCATCACTTTTATGGCGCATTACCTCAGACAAGACAAGCCCCAAGCACCGTACGAATCATCAGGCTTTCATGGATTCGTCTGGAGGCCGTTTTTCCATGTCCGTGGGCATGTCACTGGGTGGCTCTGGGCACACAGGACAAGACCCACGCCCAGGGGGGGTCGCCGACCACTCCCCCCCTAAAGAGACATTTATGCATTTCCAGCTGTCCCACCAGGAAACATCAGCACTGACGAGGAGACATACTGATGGGTTCAGACAACCCTGTGGGCACCACAGCGCATGAAAGACAACACGTGTTGCCCTAAAAGAGATATGAAACCATAGGAATAGCCACCAATGTGACCCCTTAGGCACATCAAGGCCGCCATCACGTACTAGCATCCATCCCGGGTAGCGTCCAACACCGCCGAGAAGACAGGCCCCATGTCCAGAGAGGGTCCTCACGCATGAAATGAATTCTCTTTAGGTGGTCATTATCATTACATACGGGACACGAAAACACATGAATAACCACACCTCAACGTCCTTCCTTTCAAGGCACACCGCATGCACCAAGACGGGCCTCGAGGCCCCTTCAAATCGTCTCACTCGGATGCCTTTGTCTGGAAACGACTGTCAGCCCGCAAGATCACACATGCGACAAAACCCATCTCATTGTCATCGTTTTTAGGGCGCACTACCTCGGGAAAGACAAGCCCCAAGCACGGGACGAATCATCAAGAATTCATGGCATTGCGTCGATGCCATTTTCCATGTCACTGGGCATGTCATCGGGTGGCTCTAGGCACGCAGGACAAGACCCACGCCCAGGGGGGTCGCCGACCACTCCCCCCCTAAAGAGACATTTATGCATTTCCAGCTATTCCACCAGGAAACATCAAAAGTGACGAGGAGACATACTGAGGGGTTTAGACCACCCTAAGGGCACCGCAGTGCATGAAAGACAACACGGGTTGCCCTAAAAGAGCTATGAAACCATAGGAAGGGCCACCGACGTGACCCCTTAGGCACATGAAGGCCGCCGACACGTCATGACATCCGTCCCGCGTCTCGTCCATCACCGCAGAGAAGACACGCCCCATGTCCAGAGCGGGTCCTCACGCATGAAATGAATTATCTTTAGGCGGTCATTGTCATTACATACCGTACCCAACAACATATGACAAACCCCACCACGTCGTCCTTCCTTGCAAGGCACACCGCATCCTCCAAGGCAAGCCCCGATGCCCCTTCAAATCGTCCCACTCGGGTGGCGTTGTCTCCACGTGATTGTCAGTACCTCGGACCTGACACGCGACGCACCCCGGCTCATTGTCATCACTTTTATGGCGCATTACCTCAGACAAGACAAGCCCCAAGCACCGTATGAATCCTCAAGCTTTCATGGATTTGTCTGGAGGCCATTTTTCCATGTCCGTGGGCATGTCACTAGGTGGCTCTGGGCACGCAGGACAAGACCCACGCCCAGGGGGGGTCGCCGACCACTCCCCCCCTAAAGAGACATTTATGCCTTTCCAGCTGTCCCACCAGGAAACATCAGCACTGACGAGGAGACATACTGGAGGGTTTAGACAACCCTGTGGGCACCACAGCGCATGAAAGTCAACACGTGTTGCCCTAAAAGATATATGAAACCGTAGGAACAGCCACCGATGTGACCCCTTAGGCACATGAAGGCCGCCGACACGTAGTAGCATTCATCCCGGGTAGCGTCCAACACCGCCGAGAAGACAGGCCCCATGTCCAGAGAGGGTCCTCACGCATGAAATGAATTCTCTTTAGGTGGTCATTGTCATTACATACGGGACACGACAACAGATGACAAACCCCACCGCAACGTCCTTCCTTTCAAGGCACGCCACACGCACCAAGACGGGCCTCGAGGCCCCTTCAAATCGTCTCACTCGGATGCCATTGTCTGGACACGACTGTCAGTCCGCAGGATCACACATGCGACAAACCCCATCTCATTGTCATCGTTTTTAGGGCGCACTACCTCGGGCAAGACAAGCCCCAAGCACGAGACGAATCATCAGGAATTCATGGCACTGCGTCGATGCCATTTTCCATGTCACTCGGCATGTCATTGGGTGGCTCTAGGCACGCAGGACAAGACCCACGCCCAGGGGGGGTCGCCGACCACTCCCCCCCTAAAGAGACATTTATGCATTTCCAGCTATACCACCAGGAAACATCAACAGTGACGAGGAGACATACTGATGGGTTTAGACCACCCTAAGGGCACTGCAGTGCATGAAAGACAACACGGGTTGCCCTAAAAGAGCTATGAAACCATAGGAAGGGCCACCGACGTGACCCCTTAGGCACATGAAGGCCGCCGACACGTCATGGCATCCGCCCCGCGTCTCGTCCATCACCGCAGAGAAGACACGCCCCATGTCCAGAGCTGGTCCTCACGCCTCAAAGGAATTATCTTTAGGCGGTCATTGTCAATACATACCGTACCCAACAACATATGACAAACCCCACCACGTCGTCCTTCCTTGCAAGGCACACCGCATCCACCAAGGCAAGACCCGAGGTCCCTTCAAATCGTCCCACTCGGATGGCGTTGTCTCCACGTGATTGTCAGTACGTCGGACCTGACACGCGACGCACCCCGGCTCATTGTCATCACTTTTATGACGCATTACCTCAGACAAGACAAGCCCCAAGCACCGTACGAATAATCAAGCTTTCATGGATTTGTCTGGAGGTCGTTTTTCCATGTTCGTGGGCATGTCACTGGGTGGCTCTGGGCACGCAGGACAAGACCCACGCCCAGGGGGGGTCGCCGACCACTCCCCCCCTAAAGAGACATTTATGCATTTCCAGCTGTCCCACCAGGAAACATCAGCACTGACGAGGACACATACTGATGGGTTCAGACAACCCAATGGGCACCACAACGCATGAAAGACAGCACGTGTTGCCCTTAAAGAGCTACGAATCCATACGAACAGCCACCAAAGTGACCCCTTAGGCACACGAAGGCCGCCGACACGTCATGGCATCCGTCCCGGGTATCATCCAACACCGCCGAGAAGACAGGACCCATGTCCAGAGCGGGTCCCCGCGCATGAAATGAATTATCTTTAGGCGGTCATTGTCTTTACATTCCGAACACAACAACATGTGACAAACCCCACCTCGACGTCCTTCCTTTCAAGAAACGCCGCATGCACCAAGACGGGCCCCGAGACCCCTTCAAATCGTCTCACTCGGATGCCATTGTCTGAACGCGACTGTCAGTCCGCAGGATCTCGAAGGCGACAAACACCATCCCATTGTCATCGTTTTTATGGCGCACTACCTCGGGCAAGACAAGCCCCAAGCACGGGACGAATCATCAGGCATTCATGGCATTACGTCGATGTCATTTTGCATGTCAATGGGCATCACATTGGGTGGCTCTAGGCACGCAAGACAAGACCCACGCCCGGGGGGGTCGCCGACCACTCCCCCCCTAAAGAGACATTTATGCATTTCCAGCTATTCCACCAGGAAACATCAACACCGACGAGGAGACATACTGATGGGTTTAGACCACCCTGAGGGCAGGGCAGCGCATGAAAGGCAACACGTGTTGCCCTAAAAGAGCTATGAAACCATAGGAAGGGCCACCGACGTGACCCCTTAGGCACATGAAGGCCGCCGACACGTCATGGCATCCGTCCCACGTATCGTCCATCACCACAGCGAAGACACGCCCCATGTCCAGAGCGGGTCCCCACGCATGAAAGGAATTCTCTTTAGGCGGTCATTGTCATTACATACCGGACCCAACAACATATGACAAACCCCACCTCATTGTCCTTCCATTCAAGGCACACCGCATCCACCAAGGCAAGCCCTGAGGCCCCTTCAAATCCTCTCACCCGGATGGCGTTGTCTCCACCTGATTGTCAGTACGGAGGACCTGACACGCGACGAAACCCGGCTCATTGTCATCACTTTTATGGCACACTACCTCGAACAAGACAAGCCCCAAGCACCGGACGAATCATCAAGCTGTCTTTGCTTTGTCCGGAGGCTGTTTTTCCATGTCCGTGGGCATGTCACTGGGTGGCTCTGGGCACGCAGGACAAGACCCACGCCCAGGGGGGGTCGCCGACCACTCCCCCCCTAAAGAGACATTTATGCATTTCCAGCTGTCCCACCAGGAAACATCAGCACTGACGAGGAGACATACTGATGGGTTTAGACAACCCTGTGGGCACCACAGCGCATGAAAGACAACACGTGTTGCCCTAAAAGAGATATGAAACCATAGGAACAGCCACTGATGTGACCCCTTAGGCACATCAAGGCCGCCGACACGTAGTAGCATTCGTCGCGGGTAGCATCCAACGCCGCCGAGAAGACAGGCCCCATGTCCAGAGCGGGTCCTCGCGCATGAAATGAATTCTCTTTAGGTGGTCATTGTCATTACATACGGGACACGACAACATATGAAAAACCCCACCTCGACGTCCTTCCTTTCAAGGCACGCCGCATGCACCAAGACGGGCCCTGAGGCCCCTTCAAATCGTCTCACTCGGATGCCATTGTCTGGACGCGACTGTCAGTCCGCAGGATCGCACATGCGACAAACCCCGTCTCATTGCCATCGTTTTTAGGGCGCACTACCTCGGGCAAGACAAGCCCCAAGCACGGGACGAATCATCAGGAATTCATGGCATTGCGTCGATGCCATTTTCCATGTCACTGGGCATGTCTGTGGGTGGCTCTCGGCACGCAGGACAAGACCCACGCCCAGGGGGGGTCGCCGACCACTCCCCCCCTAAAGAGACATTTATGCATTTCCAGCTATTCCACCAGGAAACATCAACACTGACGAGGAGACATACTGAGTGGTTTAGACCACCCAGAGGGAACCGCAGCGCATGAAAGGCAACACGTGTTGCCCTAAAAGGGCTATGAAACCATAGGAAGGGACACCGACGTGGCCCCTTAGGCACATGAAGGCCGCCGACACGTCATGGCATCCGTCCCGCGTATCGTCCAACACCGCCGAGGAGACAGGACCCATGTCCAGAGCGGGTCCTCACGCATGAAATGAATTCTCTTTAGGTGGTCATTGTCTTTACATACCGGACACAACAACATATGACAAACCCCACCTCAACGTCCTTCCTTTCAAGGCACGCCGCACGCACCAAGACGGGCCCCGAGGCCCCTTCAAATCGCCTCACTAGGATTCCATTGTCTGGACGCGATTGTCAGTCCGTAGGATCTCACAGGCGACAAACCCCACCCATCTCATTGTCATCGGTTTTATGGCGCACCACCTCGGGCAAGACAAGACCCTAGCACGGGAAGAATCATCAGGAATTCAGGGCATTGCGTCGATGCCATTTTCCATGTCACTGGGCATGTCATTGGGTGGCTCTAGGCACGCAGGACAAGACCCACGCCCAGGGGGGTCGCCGACCACTCCCCCCCTAAAGAGACATTTATGCATTTCCAGCTATCCCACCAGGAAACATCAACACTGACGAGGAGACATACTGATGGGTTTAGACCACCCTGAGGGCACCACAGCGCATGAAAGACAACACGTGTTGCCCTAAAAGAGCTATGAAACCATAGGAAGGGCCACCGACGTGACCCCTTATGCACATGAAGGCCACCGACAAGTCATGGCATCCATCCCGCGTATCGTCGATCACCGCCGAGAAGACACGCCCCATGTCCAGAGCGGGTCCTCACTCATGAAAAGAATTCTCTTTAGGTGGTAATTGTAATTACATACAGGACCCAACAACATATGAAAAACCCCACCTCGACGTCCTTCCTTTCAAGGCACGTCGCATCCACCAAGACATGCCCCGAGGCCACTTCAAATCGTCTCACTCGGATGGCTTTGTCTCCACGCGATTGTCAGTTCGTCGGACCTGACACGCGACGAACCCCGTCTCATTGTCATCGCTTTTATGGGGCACTACCGCGGGCAAGACAAGCCCCAAGCACAGGAGGAATCATCTAGAGGCCATTTTTCCATGTCTGTGGGCATGTCACTGGGTGGCTCTGGGCACGCAGGACAAGACCCACGCCCAGGGGGGGTCGCCGACCACTCCCCCCCTAAAGAGACATTTCTGCATTTCCAGCTCTCCCACCAGGAAACATCAGCACTGACGAGGAGACATACTGAGTGGTTTAGACCACCCAGAGGGAACCGCAGCGCATGAAAGACAACACGTGTTGCCCTAAAAGAGCTATGAAACCATAGGAACGGCAACCGACGTGACCCCTTAGGCACGTGAAGGCCGCCGACACGTCATGGCATCCTTCCCGCGTATCGTCGACCACCGCCGAGAAGACAGACCCCATGTCCAGAGCGGGTCCTCACGCATGAAATGAATTCTCTTTAGGTGGTCGGTGTCGTTACATACCGAACCCAACAACATATGACAAACCCCAGCTCGGCGTCCTTCCTTTCAAGGCACCCCGCATCCACCAAGACAAGCCTCGAGGCCCCTTCAAATCGTCTCACTCGGATGGCATTGTCTCCACGCGATTGTCGGTACGTAGGACCTCACACGCGACGAACCCCGGCTCATTGTCAAAGCTTTTAAGGCGCACTACCCCGGAGAAGACAAGCCCCAAGCACCGGACGAATCATCACGCATTGATGGCATTGTCTAGAGGCCATTTTTCCATGTCCGTGGGCATGTCACTGGGTGGCTCGAGGCACGCAGGACAAGACCCACGCCCAGGGGGGGTCGCCGACCACTACCCCCCTAAAGAGACATTTATGCATTTACAGCTATCCCACCAGGAAACATCAGCACTGACGAGGAGACATACTGAGTGGTTTAGACCACCCAGAGGGCACCCCAGCTCATGAAAGACAACGCGAGTTGCCCTAAAAGAGCTATGAAACCATAGGAACGGCCACCGACGTGACCCCTTAGGCACATGAAGGCCGCCGGCACGTCATGGCATCCGTCTCGCGTGTCGTCGACCACCGTCGAGAAGACAACCCCATGTCCAGAGCGGGTCCTCACGCATGAAACGAATTCTATTTAGGTGGTCATGGACGTTACATACCGGACCCAACAAGATATGGCAAACCCCAGCTCGGCGTCCTTCCTTTCAAGGCACCCCGCATCCACCAATGCAAGCCCCGATGCCCCTTCAAATCGTCTCACTCGGATGGAATTGTCTCCACGCGATTGTCAGTACGTAGGACCTGACACGCGACGAACCCCGACTCATTTTCAAAGCTTTGATGGCGCACTACCCCGGACAAGACAAGCCCCAAGCACCGGACGAATCATCAAGCATTCATGGGATTGTCTAGAGGCCATTTTTCCATGTCCGTGGGCATGTCATTGGGTGGCTCTGGGCACGCAGGACAAGACCCACGCCCAGGGGGGGTCGCCGACCACTCCCCCCCTAAAGAGACATTTATGCATTTCCAGCTATCCCACCAGGAAACATCATCAGTGACGAGGAGACATACTGAGGGGTTTAGACATCCCAGAGGTCAGTGCAGCGCATGAAAGACAACACGTGTTGCCCTAAAAGAGCTATGAAACCATAGGAACGACCACCGACGTGACCCCTTAGGCACTTGAAGGCCGCCGACACGTCATGGCATCCGTCCCGCGTATCGTCGATCACCGCCGAGAAGACATGCCCCATGTCCACAGCGGGTCCTCACGCATGAAATGAATTCTCATCAGGTGGTGATTGTCGTTACATATAGGACCCAACAACATTTCACCAACCACCACCTCCATGTCTTTCCTTTTAAGGCACACCGCATCCAC
>CAUJRU010000400.1:69594-92094 GCA_963277665.1 Viscum album | reverse complement strand
GCGGGCACGGCATGAGACTGGGCAAAAACCCATTCTTTCCAATGCCCCCCACATCCCACCGGTGAGGAAAAGGAATTACAGCGTCCCACCGCCATGCCTCCCACATCCCACCTTCCGAAGGAACTCAACCGCCATGAGGCAGATTTTAAGCAGACGAACCCACAACGCTCCAGGGACGTTGAGGAAAAGGAGTCATGACAGGAACGGAGGCCCTATGTCCCGCCGCACCCCCCACATCCCACCATTCAAAAGAACTCAACCACCGTTGAGAAACTTTTAACCAAGAACCAGGACACCAACCATGCTCATCTATCATCATCCCATCCAAGTTATATCTGTCTAGTATCGCATCGTCTTTTTAGCAAGCCCTTGGAAGACGGAACCGCAATTGTGCGAGAGAATTCAACCCAAGCATATAGACGGGGCCCCTACATCAGCACCAAAAAAATTCCACTACCAACAGGGAGAACTCCAAAGGGACAAGTGAGGGTCTTCTAGGTGGAGCTCACCCACCTGGGGATTCTTCGCTTGAGATATAACCGAGGAGAAAGTCACCCCTGGAACTGATTTAATGAGACCCGTCACAGTATCACCATCTTTCGATTAGTTTGTCCTTTACATGCGGGACCTGATCTTTGAGACAGGCATATGACTAGTGGAAGGATCAGCCATGTAGCATCACCAACAACATCTGCATTGTTTGGGGTATGACTGAGCTGACCACTCAGACCCCAACACAAGCCCAAACCGTCGTCCCGAACATTCAATTCTGTTCGATTAGTTTGTCCTTTGTACATGCACAACCTGACCTTTGAGACAAGCATATGACTAATGGAAGGATCAGCCAGGTAGCATCACCAACCACATCTGCAATGTTTGAGGTATGACTGAGCAGACCACTCAGACCCCAACACAAGCCCCAACCATCTTCCCAAATCGACAGGATTCCCCTTAATGAGTCATCACCTCCGCATGACGCTCGTGTATCTTGCAGAAACAGTAGATACACATTCTCAAGCCACCCTTATGAACATCATCACCCAAGGCATGACTGAGGAGGAAGGCACCCCAACTTGTCCAATAATGAACCATGGAAATCGTCACCCTGTTGGTGTGAGTTTCTTAGGACCCAAATAACTCGCACGTGGCCCCGACAATGCGTTGAGCAAAGCACTCCCACCAATCATTGCCCAAGGCAGCTTGCTATGGTTCGCATGAAATATCGCTGAATGAGAAATTTAGGAGCACGCTCTTGCATCCTGGTGATACCGACAGTTTCGCGCTTGAACCACTACCAAAATTCCACAACGCTCCAGAGAAGGTGAGGAAAAGGCGGTACAGCAAGGGACGACAAAGGAACCCAATCCCACCATGCCTCCCACATCCCAACATCTGCAAGAACTCAACCACACTCGGTGGCTTTTAAGCATAGCCCGACCCGCAACGCTCCATGAAAGGTGAGGAAAAAGGTGGGTACGACAGGACGGGGAAACAACCCAATCCCGCCCATACCCCCCACATCCCACCAGTGAGGAAAAAGGTAGGAACGTCAGGGGATGAGGAGGGAAACCCCCATCCCGCCGTGCCTCCCACATCTCACATTCCGTAGGAACTCAACCGCCATGAGGCAGCTTTTAAGCAGACGAACCAGCAACGCTCAAGAGACGTCAAGGAAAAGGAGTCAGGGTAGGTACGGGGGTCCTATGTCCCGCCGCGCCGCCCACATCCCACCATCCACAGGATCCCACAAACCGTGAGGCGGTATTTAAGCACCCAGCCCGCAATGCTCCACAGACGGGGAGGAAAAGGCAGGCACGTCAGGGGACGGGGCAAAAACCCAATCCCGCCGCGCCTCCCACATCCCACCATCCGCAACAACTCAACCACCCTGAGGCGGCTTTTAAGCAAGCCAAGCCGCACTGCTCTAGAGAAGGCGAGGGAAGGGCAGGAGCGTCGAGGGACGACAAAGGAACACCAACCCACCATGCCTCCCACATCCCACCATCCAAGGAACTCCGCCACCGACAGGTGGCCTTTTAAGCAAGCCCGAACCGCAACGCTCCATGAAAGGTGAGGAAAAAGGCGGGCACGGCATGAGACTGGGCAAAAACCCATTCTTTCCAATGCCCCCCACATCCCACCGGTGAGGAAAAGGAATTACAGCGTCCCACCGCCATGCCTCCCACATCCCACCTTCCGAAGGAACTCAACCGCCATGAGGCAGATTTTAAGCAGACGAACCCACAACGCTCCAGGGACGTTGAGGAAAAGGAGTCATGACAGGAACGGAGGCCCTATGTCCCGCCGCACCCCCCACATCCCACCATTCAAAAGAACTCAACCACCGTTGCGAAACTTTTAACCAAGAACCAGGACACCAACCATGCTCATCTATCATCATCCCATCCAAGTTATATCTGTCTAGTATCGCATTGTCTTTTTAGCAAGCCCTTGGAAGACGGAACCGCAATTGTGCGAGAGAATTCAACCCAAGCATATAGACGGGGCCCCTACATCAGCACCAAAAAAATTCCACTACCAACAGGGAGAACTCCAAAGGGACAAGTGAGGGTCTTCTAGGTGGAGCTCACCCACCTGGGGATTCTTCGCTTGAGATATAACCGAGGAGAAAGTCACCCCTGGCACTGATTTAATGAGACCCGTCACAGTATCACCATCTTTCGATTAGTTTGTCCTTTACATGCGGGACCTGATCTTTGAGACAGGCATATGACTAGTGGAAGGATCAGCCATGTAGCATCACCAACAACATCTGCATTGTTTGGGGTATGACTGAGCTGACCACTCAGACCCCAACACAAGCCCAAACCGTCGTCCCGAACATTCAATTCTGTTCGATTAGTTTGTCCTTTGTACATGCACAACCTGATCTTTGAGACAAGCATATGACTAATGGAAGGATCAGCCAGGTAGCATCACCAACCACATCTGCAATGTTTGAGGTATGACTGAGCAGACCACTCAGACCCCAACACAAGCCCCAACCATCTTCCCAAATCGACAGGATTCCCCTTAATGAGTCATCACCTCCGCATGACGCTCGTGTATCTTGCAGAAACAGTAGATACACATTCTCAAGCCACCCTTATGAACATCATCACCCAAGGCATGACTGAGGAGGAAGGCACCCCAACTTGTCCAATAATGAACCATGGAAATCGTTACCCTGTTGGTGTGAGTCTCTTAGGACACAAATAACTCGCACGTGGCCCCGACAATGCGTTGAGCAAAGCACTCCCACCAATCATTGCCCAAGGCAGCTTGCTATGGTTCGCATGGAATATCGCTGAATGAGAAATTTAGGAGCACGCTCTCGCATCCTGGTGATACCGACAGTTTCGCGCTTGAACCACTACCAAAATTCCACAACGCTCCAGAGAAGGTGAGGAAAAGGCGGTACAGCAAGGGACGACAAAGGAACCCAATCCCACCATGCCTCCCACATCCCAACATCTGCAAGAACTCAACCACACTCAGTGGATTTTAAGCAAAGCCCGACCCGCAACGCTCCATGAAAGGTGAGGAAAAAGGTGGGTACGACAGGACGGGGAAACAACCCAATCCCGCCCATACCCCCCACATCCCACCAGTGAGGGAAAAGGTAGGAACGTCAGGGGATGAGGAGGGAAACCCCCATCCCGCCGTGCCTCCCACATCTCACATTCCGTAGGAACTCAACCGCCATGAGGCAGCTTTTAAGCAGACGAACCAGCAACGCTCAAGAGACGTCGAGGAAAAGGAGTCATGGTAGGTACGGGGGTCCTATGTCCCGCCGCGCCGCCCACATCCCACCATCCACAGGATCCCACAAACCGTGAGGCGGTATTTAAGCACCCAGCCCGCAATGCTCCACAGACGGGGAGGAAAAGGCAGGCACGTCAGGGGACGGGGCAAAAACCCAATCCCGCCGCGCCCCCCACATCCCACCATCCGCAGCAACTCAACCACCCTGAGGCAGCTTTTAAGCAAGCAAAGCCGCACTGCTCTAGAGAAGGCGAGGGAAGGGCAGGAGCGTCGAGGGACGACAAAGGAACACCAACCCACCATGCCTCCCACATCCCACCATCCAAGGAACTCCGCCACCAACAGGTGGCCTTTTAAGCAAGCCCGAACCGCAACGCTCCATGAAAGGTGAGGAAAAAGGCGGGCACGGCATGAGACTGGGCAAAAACCCATTCTTTCCAATGCCCCCCACATCCCACCGGTGAGGAAAAGGAATTACAGCGTCCCACCGCCATGCTTCCCACATCCCACCTTCCGAAGGAACTCAACCGCCGTGAGGCAGATTTTAAGCAGACGAACCCACAACGCTCCAGGGACGTTGAGGAAAAGGAGTCATGACAGGAACAGAGGCCCTATGTCCCGCCGCACCCCCCACATCCCACCATTCAAAAGAACTCAACCACCGTTGCGAAACTTTTAACCAAGAACCAGGACACCAACCATGCTCATCTATCATCATCCCATCCAAGTTATATCTGTCTAGTATCGCATCGTCTTTTTAGCAAGCCCTTGGAACCCGAAACCAAAATTGTGCGAGAGAATTCAACCCAAGCATATAGACGGGGCCCGTACATCAGCACCAACAAAATTCCACTACCAACAGGGAGAACTCCAAAGGGACAAGTGAGGGTCTTCAAGGTGGAGCTCACCCACCTGGGGATTCTTCGCTTGAGGTATAACCGAGGAGAAAGTCAGCCCTGGCACTGATTTAATGAGACCCGTCACAGTATCACCATCTTTCGATTAGTTTGTCCTTTACATGCGGGACCTGATCTTTGAGACAGGCATATGACTAGTGGAAGGATCAACCATGTAGCATCACCAACCACATCTGCAATGTTTGAGGTATGACTGAGCAGACCACTCAGACCCCAACACAAGCCCAAACCGTCGTCCCGAGCATTCAATTCCATTCGATTAGTTTGTCCTTCGTACATGCACAGCCTGATCTTTGAGACAATAATATGACTAATGGAAAGATCAACCGGGTACCATCACCAACCACATCTGCAATGTTTGAGGTATGACTGAGCAGACCACTCAGACCCCAACACAAGCCCGAACCATCTCTTCCCAAATCGACATGTTTCCCCTTAATTAGTCATCACCTCTGCATGACGCTCGTGTATCTTGCAGAAACAGTAGATACACATTCTCAAGCCACCCTTATGAACATCATCACCCAAGGCATGACTGAGGAGGAAGGCACCCCAACTTGTCCAATAATGAACCATGGAAATCGTTACCCTGTTGGTGTGAGTTTCTTAGGACCCAAATAACTCGCACGTGGCCCCGACAATGCGTTGAGCAAAGCACTCCCACCAATCATTGCCCAAGGCAGCTTGCTATGGTTCGCATGGAATATCACTGAATGAGAAATTTAGGAGCACGCTCTCGCATCCTGGTGATACCGACAGTTTCGCGCTTGAACCACTACCAAAATTCCACAACGCTCCAGAGAAGGTGAGGAAAAGGCGGTACAGCAAGGGACGACAAAGGAACCCAATCCCACCATGCCTCCCACATCCCAACATCTGCAAGAACTCAACCACAATCAGTGGATTTTAAGCAAAGCCCGACCCGCAACGCTCCATGAAAGGTGAGGAAAAAGGTGGGTACGACAGGACGGGGAAACAACCCAATCCCACCCATACCCCCCACATCCCACCAGTGAGGAAAAAGGTAGGAACGTCAGGGGATGAGGAGGGAAACCCCCATCCCGCCGTGCCTCCCACATCTCACATTCCGTAGGAACTCAACCGCCATGAGGCAGCTTTTAAGCAGACGAACCAGCAACGCTCAAGAGACGTCGAGGAAAAGGAGTCATGGTAGGTACGGGGGTCCTATGTCCCGCCGCGCCGCCCACATCCCACCATCCACAGGATCCCACAAACCGTGAGGCGGTATTTAAGCACCCAGCCCGCAATGCTCCACAGACGGGGAGGAAAAGGCAGGCACGTCAGGGGACGGGGCAAAAACCCAATCCCGCCGCGCCCCCCACATCCCACCATCCGCAGCAACTCAACCGCCCTGAGGCAGCTTTTAAGCAAGCAGAGCCGCACTGCTCTAGAGAAGGCGAGGGAAGGGCAGGAGCGTCGAGGGACGACAAAGGAACACCAACCCACCATGCCTCCCACATCCCACCATCCAAGGAACTCCGCCACCAACAGGTGGCCTTTTAAGCAAGCCCGAACCGCAACGCTCCATGAAAGGTGAGGAAAAAGGCGGGCACGGCATGAGACTGGGCAAAAACCCATTCTTTCCAATGCCCCCCACATCCCACCGGTGAGGAAAAGGAATTACAACGTCCCACCGCCATGCCTCCCACATCCCACCTTCCGAAGGAACTCAACCGCCATGAGGCAGATTTTAAGCAGACGAACCCACAACGCTCCAGGGACGTTGAGGAAAAGGAGTCATGACAGGAACGGAGGCCCTATGTCCCGCCGCACCCCCCACATCCCACCATTCAAAAGAACTCAACCACCGTTGCGAAACTTTTAACCAAGAACCAGGACACCAACCATGCTCATCTATCATCATCCCATCCAAGTTATATCTGTCTAGTATCGCATCGTCTTTTTAGCAAGCCCTTGGAACCCGAAACCAAAATTGTGCGAGAGAATTCAACCCAAGCATATAGACGGGGCCCTTACATCAGCACCAACAAAATTCCACTACCAACAGGGAGAACTCCAAAGGGACAAGTGAGGTTCTTCTAGGTGGAGCTCACCCACCTGGGGATTCTTCGCTTGATGTATAACCGAGGAGAAAGTCAGCCGTGTCACTGATTTAATGAGACCCTTCACAGTATCACCATCTTTCGATTAGTTTGTCCTTGTACATGCAGGACCTGATCTTTGAGACACGCATATGACTAGTGGAAGGATCACCCATGTAGCGTCACTAACCACATCTGCAATGTTTGAGGTATGACTGAGCAGACCACTCAGACCCCAACACAAGCCTAAACCGTCGTCCCGAGCATTCAATTCCATTCGATTAGTTTGTCCTTTGTACATGCACAACCTGATCTTTGATACAAGCATATGACTAATGGAAGGATCAGCCAGGTAGCATCACCAACCACATCTGCAATGTTTGAGGTATGACTGAGCAAACCACTCAGACCCCAACACAAGCCCAAACCATCTTCCCAAATCGACATGTTTCCCCTTAATTAGTCATCACCTCTGTATGACGCTCGTGTATCTTGCAAAAACAATAGATACACATTCTTCGCTTGATGTATAACCGAGGAGAACGTCAAACTTGTCACTGATTTAATGAGACCCTTCACAGTATCACCATCTTTCGGTTAGTTTGTCCCTGTACATGCACAGACTGATCTTTGAGACAAGCATATGACTAGTGTTCTCATCGGATATCCAACCAAGCCAAACCGTGTTCCATCATTCACATGGAAACATGTACAAGGACCAAATGAAAGCGAGGAGAAATTAAACCCCCACTTACGGATGAGGGTGCCAACGAGACCAACGTTCCCTTCCCAAAAAAGGGAGACCGCAGTATCTTGACAACCATCCACCACTCCCACACAATCGCGTAAGCACAACCATCAACCCACACAACTGATCGTCACGCCTCGAGGGAAGCAACCCGAGAGGCATCACAATGCAGCACATGAAGGCAGGGAAAGCCCGCTATGCATGACACAAGGGAAGGATTGATATACCCAACCCCCTAGCGCCAACGAGACCAACGTTCCATTCCCAAAAAAGGGAGACCGCAGTATCTTGACAACCATCCACCACTTCCACACAATCGCATAAGGGCAACCATCAACCCACACAACTGATCATGCACAACCGGATCTTTGAGACAAGCATATGACTAGTAGAAGGATCAGCCATGTAGCATCACCAACAACATCTGCATTGTTTGAGGTATGACTGAGCTCACCACTCAGACCCCAACACAAGCCCAAACCATCATCCCGAACATTCAATTCCGTTCCATTAGTTTGTCCTTTGTACATGCACAACCTGATCTTTGGGACAAGCATATGACTAATGGAAGGATCAGCCAGGTTGCATCACCAACCACATCTGCAATGTTTGAGGTATGACTGAGCAGACCACTCAGACCCCAACACAAGCCCAAACCGTCTTTCCAAATCGACAGGAACCCAATTAATGAGTCATCACCTCTGCATGATGCTCAATACCGCAATTGTGCGAGAGAATTCAACCCAAGCATATAAACAGGGCCCGTATATCATAACTGACAAAATTCCACTACCAACAGGGAGAACTCCGAAGGGACAAGTGAGGGTCTTCTAGGTGGAGCTCACCCACCTGGGGATTCTTCTCTTGATGTATAACTGAGGAGAAAGTCAGCCCTGGCACTAATTTAATGAGACCCATCACAGTATCACCATCTTTCGATTAGTTTGTCTTTGTACATGCGGGACCTGATCTTTGAGTCAAGCATATGACTAGTTGAAGGATCAGCCATGTAGCATCACCAACAACATCTGCATTGTTTGAGGTATGACTGAGCTAACCACTCAGACCCCAACACAAGCCCAAACCGTCGTCCCGAACATTCAATTTCATTCGATTAGTTTTTCCTTTGTACATGCACCACCTGATCTTTGGGACAAGCATATGACTAATGGAAGGATCATCCAGGTAGCATCACCAACCACATCTGCAATGTTTGAGGTATGACTGAGCAAACCACTCAGACCCCAACACAAGCCCAAACCATCTTCCCAAATCGACAGGATTCCCCTTAATGAGTCATCACCTCTGCGTGACGACGCTCGTGTATCTTGTCGAAACAATAGATACACATTCTTCGCTTGATGTATAACCGAGGAGAACGTCAAACTTGTCACTGATTTAATGAGACCCTTCACAATATCACCATCTTTCGGTTAGTTTGTCCCTGTACATGCACAGACTGATCTTTGAGACAAGCATTTGACTAGTGTTCTCAACGGATATCCAACCAAGCCAAACCGTGTTCCATCATTCACATGGAAACATGCACAAGGACCAAATGAAAGCGAGGAGAAATTAATCCCCCACTTACGGATGAGGGTGCCAACGAGACCAACGTTCCCTTCCCAAAAAAGGGAGACCACAGTATCTTGACAACCATCCACCACTCCCACACAATCGCGTAAGCACAACCATCAACCCACACAACTGACCGTGACGCCTCAAGGGAAGCAACCCGAGAGGCATCACAATGCAGCACATGAAGGCAGGGAAAGCCCGCTATGCATGACACAAGGGAAGGATTTATATACCCAACCCCCTAGAGCCAAGGAGACCAACGTTCCCTTCCCAAAAAAGGGAGACCGCAGTATCTTGACAACCATCCACCACTCCCACACAATCGCGTAAGCACAACCATCAACCCACACAACTGACTGTGACACCTCGAGGGAAGCAACCCGAGAGACATCACAATGCAGCACATGAAGGCAGGGAAAGCCCGCTATGCATGACACAAGGGAAGGATTTATATACCCAACCCCCTAGAGCCAAGGAGACCAACGTTCCCTTCCCAAAAAAGGGAGACCGCAGTATCTTGACAACCATCCACCACTCCCACACAATCGCGTAAGCACAACCATCAACCCACACAACTGACCGTGACGCCTCAAGGGAAGCAACCCCAGAGGCATCACAATGCAGCACATGAAGGCAGGGAAAGCCCGCTATGCATGACACAAGGGAAGGATTTATATACCCAACCCCCTAGAGCCAAGGAGACCAACGTTCCCTTCCCAAAAAAGGGAGACCGCAGTATCTTGACAACCATCCACCACTCCCACACAATCGCGTAAGCACAACCATCAACCCACACAACTGACTGTGACGCCTCGAGGGAAGCAACCCGAGAGACATCACAATGCAGCACATGAAGGCAGGGAAAGCCCGCTATGCATGACACAAGGGAAGGATTGATATACCCAACCCCCTAGAGCCAACGAGACCAACGTTCCCTTCCCAAAAAAGGGAGACCGCAGTATCTTGACAGCCATCCACCACTCCCACACAATCGCGTAAGCACAACCATCAACCCACACAACTGACCGTGACGCCTCAAGGGAAGCAACCCGAGAGGCATCACAATGCAGCACATGAAGGCAGGGAAAGCCCGCTATGCATGACACAAGGGAAGGATTTATATACCCAACCCCCTAGAGCCAACGAGACCAACGTTCCCTTCCCAAAAAAGGGAGACCGCAGTATCTTGACAACCATCCACCACTCCCACACAATCGCGTAAGCACAACCATCAACCCACACAACTGACCGTGACGCCTCGAGGGAAGCAACCCGAGAGGCATCACAATGCAGCACATGAAGGCAGGGAAAGCCCGCTATGCATGACACAAGGGAAGGATTGATATACCCAACCCCCTAGAGCCAACGAGACCAACGTTCCCTTCCCAAAAAAGGGAGACCGCAGTATCTTGACCACCATCCACCACTCCCACACAATCGCATAAGCGCAACCATCAACCCACACAACTGATCATGCAGGACCTGACCTTTGAGACAAGCATATGACTAGTGGAAGGATCAGCCATGTAGCATCACCAACAACATCTGCATTGTTTGAGGTATGACTGAGCTCACCACTCAGACCCCAACACAAGCCCAAACCGTCGTCTCGAACATTCAATTCCGTTCGATTAGTTTGTCCTTTGTACATGCACAACCTGATTTTTGAGACAAGCATATGACTAATGGAAGGATCAGACAGGTTGCACCACCAACAACATCTGCAATGTTTGAGGTATGACTGAGCAGACCACTCAGACCCCAACACAATCCCAAACCGTCTTCCCAAATCGACAGGAACCCAATTAATGAGTCTTCACCTCTGCATGATGCTCAAAACCGCAATTGTGCGAGAGAATTCAACCCAAGCATATAAACAGGGCCCGTATATCAGCACTAACAAAATTCCACTACCAACAGGGAGAACTCCGATGGGACAAGTGAGGATCTTCTAGGTGGAGCTCACCCACCTGGGGATTCTTCGCTTGATGTATAACCGAGGAGAAAGTCAGCCGTGTCACTGATTTAATGAGACCCTTCACAGTATCACCATCTTTCGATTAGTTTGTCCCTGTACATGCACTAACTGATCTTTGAGACAAGCATATGACTAGTGGAAGGATCAACCATGTAGCATTACCAACAACATCTGCATTGTTTGTGGTATAACTGAGCAGACCACTCAGACCCCAACACAAGCCCAAACCATCATCCCGAACATTCAATTCCGTTCGATTAGTTTATCCTTTGTAAATGCACAACCTGATCTTTGAGACAAGCATATGACTAATGGTAGGATCAGCCAGGTAGCATCACCAACCACATCTGCAATGTTTGAGGTATGACTGAGCAGACCACTCACACCCCAACACAAGCCCAAATCATCTTCCCAAATCGACAGGATTCCCCTTAATGAGTCATCATCTCTGCATGACGCTCGTGTATCTTGCAGAAACAATAGATACACATTCTTCGCTTGATGTAAAACCGAGGAGAACGTCAGACTTGTCCCTGATTTACTGAGACCCTTCACAGTATCACCATCTTCGATTAGTTTGTCCCTGTACATGCACAGACTGATCTTTGAGACAAGCATATGACTAGTGTTCTCAACGGATATCCAACCAAGCCAAACCGTGTTCCATCATTCACATGGAAACATGCACAAGGACCAAATGAAAGCGAGGAGAAATTAAACCCCCACTTACGGATGAGGGTGCCAACGAGACCAACGTTCCCTTCCCAAAAAAGGGAGACCGCAGTATCTTGACAACCATCCACCACTCCCACACAATCGCGTAAGCACAACCATCAACCCACACAGCTGATCGTGACGCCTCGAGGGATGCAACCCGAGAGGCATCACAATGCAGCACATGAAGGCAGGGAAAGCCCGCTATGCATGACACAAGGGAAGGATTGATATACCCAACCCCCTAGAGCCAACGAGACCAACGTTCCCTTCCCAAAAAAGGGAGACCGCGGTATCTTGACAACCATCCACCACTCCCACACAATCGCATAAGCGCAACCATCAACCCACACAACTGATCATGCAGGACCTAATCTTTGAGACAAGCATATGACTAGTGGAAGGATCAGACATGTAGAATCACCAACAACATCTGCATTGTTTGAGGTATGACTGAGCTCACCACTCAGACCCCAACACAAGCCCAAACCGTCGTCCCGAACATTCAATTCCGTTCGATTAGTTTGTCCATTGTACATGCACAACCTGATCTTTGAGACAAGCATATGACTAATGGAAGGATCAACAAGGTTGCATCACCAACCAAATCTGCAATGTTTGAGGTATGACCCCACCTCAACGTCCTTCCCTTCAAGGCACGCCGCATGCACCAAGACGGGCCTCGAGGCCCCTTCAAATCGTCTCACTCGGATGCCATTGTCTGGAAACGACTATCAGCCCGCAAGATCACACATGCGACAAACCCCATCTCGTTGTCATCGTTTTTAGGGCGCACTACCTCGGGAAAGACAAGCCCCAAGCACGGGACGAATCATCGAGAATTCATGGCATTGCGTCCATGCCATTTTCCATGTCACTGGGCATGTCATCAGGTGGCTCTAGGCACGCAGGACAAGACCCACGCCCAGGGGGGGTCGCCGACCACTCCCCCCCCTAAAGAGACATTTATGCATTTCCAGCTATTCCACCAGGAAACATCAACATTGACGAGGAGACATACTGATGGGTTTAGACCACCCTAAGGGCACCGCAGTGCATGAAAGACAACACGGGTTGCCCTAAAAGAGCTATGAAACCATAGGAAGGGCCACCGACGTGACCCCTTAGGCACATGAAGGCCGCCGACACGTCATGGCATCCGTCCCGCGTCTCGTCCATCACCGCAGAGAAGACACGCCCCATGTCCAGAGCGGGTCCTCACGCATGAAAGGAATTATCTTGAGGCGGTCATTGTCATTACATACCGTACCCAACAACATATGACAAACCCCACCACGTCGTCCTTCCTTGCAAGGCACACCGCATCCTCCAAGGCAAGCCCCGATGCCCCTTCAAATCGTCCCACTCGGGTGGCGTTGTCTCCACGTGATTGTCAGTACGTCGGACCTGACACGCGACGCACCCCGGCTCATTGTCATCACTTTTATGGCGCATTACCTCAGACAAGACAAGCCCCAAGCACCGTATGAATCCTCAAGCTTTCATGGATTTGTCTGGAGGCCATTTTTCCATGTCCGTGGGCATGTCACTAGGTGGCTCTGGGCACGCAGGACAAGACCCACGCCCAGGGGGGGTCGCCGACCACTCCCCCCCTAAAGAGACATTTATGCATTTTCAGCTGTCCCACCAGGAAACATCAGCACTGACGAGGAGACATACTAACGGGTTTAGACAACCCTGTGGGCACCACAGCGCATGAAAGACAACACGTGTTGCCCTAAAAGATATATGAAACCATAGGAACAGCCACCGATGTGACCCCTTAGGCACATGAAGGCCGCCGACACGTAGTAGCATTCATCCCGGGTAGCGTCCAACACCGCCGAGAAGACAGGCCCCATGTCCAGAGAGGGTCCTCACGCATGAAATGAATTCTCTTTAGGTGGTCATTGTCATTACATACGGGACACGACAACAGATGACAAACCCCACCGCAACGTCCTTCCTTTCAAGGCACGCCACACGCACCAAGACGGGCCTCGAGGCCCCTTCAAATCGTCTCACTCGGATGCCATTGTCTGGACACGACTGTCAGTCCGCAGGATCACACATGCGACAAACCCCATCTCATTGTCATCGTTTTTAGGGCGCACTACCTCGGGCAAGACAAGCCCCAAGCACGGGACGAATCATCAGAAATTCATGGCACTGCGTCGATGCCATTTTCCATGTCACTCGGCATGTCAGTGGGTGGCTCTAGGCACGCAGGACAAGACCCACGCCCAGGGGGGGTCGCCGACCACTCCCCCCCTAAAGAGACATTTATGCATTTCCAGCTATACCACCAGGAAACATCAACAGTGACGAGGAGACATACTGATGGGTTTAGACCACCCTAAGGGCACCGCAGTGCATGAAAGACAACACGGGTTGCCCTAAAAGAGCTATGAAACCATAGGAAGGGCCACCGACGTGACCCCTTAGGCACATGAAGGCCGCCGACACGTCATGGCATCCGTCCCGCGTCTCGTCCATCACCGCAGAGAAGACGCGCCCCATGTCCAGAGCGAGTCCTCACGCCTCAAAGGAATTATCTTTAGGTGGTCATTGTCAATACATACCGTACCCAACAACATATGACAAACCCCACCACATCGTCCTTCCTTGCAAGGCACACCGCATCCACCAAGGCAAGCCCCGAGGCCCCTTCAAATCGTCTCACTCGGATGCCGTTGTCTCCACGTGATCGTCAGTACGTCGGACCTCACACACGCGACAAACCCCATCTCATTGTCATCGTTTTTATGGCGCACTACCTCGGGCAAGACAAGCCCGAAGCACGGGACAAATCATCAGGAATTCTTGGCATTGCGTCGATGCCATTTTCCACGTCACTCGGCGTGGGTCTGACACGCGACGCACCCCAGCTCATTGTCATCACTTTTATGGCGCATTACCTCAGACAAGACAAGCCCCAAGCACCGTACGAATCATCAGGCTTTCATGGATTCGTCTGGAGGCCGTTTTTCCATGTCCGTGGGCATGTCACTGGGTGGCTCTGGGCACACAGGACAAGACCCACGCCCAGGGGGGGTCGCCGACCACTCCCCCCCTAAAGAGACATTTATGCATTTCCAGCTGTCCCACCAGGAAACATCAGCACTGACGAGGAGACATACTGATGGGTTCAGACAACCCTGTGGGCACCACAGCGCATGAAAGACAACACGTGTTGCCCTAAAAGAGATATGAAACCATAGGAATAGCCACCAATGTGACCCCTTAGGCACATCAAGGCCGCCATCACGTACTAGCATCCATCCCGGGTAGCGTCCAACACCGCCGAGAAGACAGGCCCCATGTCCAGAGAGGGTCCTCACGCATGAAATGAATTCTCTTTAGGTGGTCATTATCATTACATACGGGACACGAAAACACATGAATAACCACACCTCAACGTCCTTCCTTTCAAGGCACACCGCATGCACCAAGACGGGCCTCGAGGCCCCTTCAAATCGTCTCACTCGGATGCCTTTGTCTAGAAACGACTGTCAGCCCGCAAGATCACACATGCGACAAAACCCATCTCATTGTCATCGTTTTTAGGGCGCACTACCTCGGGAAAGACAAGCCCCAAGCACGGGACGAATCATCAAGAATTCATGGCATTGCGTCGATGCCATTTTCCATGTCACTGGGCATGTCATCGGGTGGCTCTAGGCACGCAGGACAAGACCCACGCCCAGGGGGGGTCGCCGACCACTCCCCCCCTAAAGAGACATTTATGCATTTCCAGCTATTCCACCAGGAAACATCAAAAGTGACGAGGAGACATACTGAGGGGTTTAGACCACCCTAAGGGCACCGCAGTGCATGAAAGACAACACAGGTTGCCCTAAAAGAGCTATGAAACCATAGGAAGGGCCACCGACGTGACCCCTTAGGCACATGAAGGCCGCCGACACGTCATGACATCCGTCCCGCGTCTCGTCCATCACCGCAGAGAAGACACGCCCCATGTCCAGAGCGGGTCCTCACGCATGAAATGAATTATCTTTAGGCGGTCATTGTCATTACATACCGTACCCAACAACATATGACAAACCCCACCACGTCGTCCTTCCTTGCAAGGCACACCGCATCCTCCAAGGCAAGCCCCGATGCCCCTTCAAATCGTCCCACTCGGGTGGCGTTGTCTCCACGTGATTGTCAGTACCTCGGACCTGACACGCGACGCACCCCGGCTCATTGTCATCACTTTTATGGCGCATTACCTCAGACAAGACAATCCCCAAGCACCGTATGAATCCTCAAGCTTTCATGGATTTGTCTGGAGGCCATTTTTCCATGTCCGTGGGCATGTCACTAGGTGGCTCTGGGCACGCAGGACAAGACCCACGCCCAGGGGGGGTCGCCGACCACTCCCCCCCTAAAGAGACATTTATGCCTTTCCAGCTGTCCCACCAGGAAACATCAGCACTGACGAGGAGACATACTGGAGGGTTTAGACAACCCTGTGAGCACCACAGCGCATGAAAGTCAACACGTGTTGCCCTAAAAGATATATGAAACCGTAGGAACAGCCACCGATGTGACCCCTTAGGCACATGAAGGCCGCCGACACGTAGTAGCATTCATCCCGGGTAGCGTCCAACACCGCCGAGAAGACAGGCCCCATGTCCAGAGAGGGTCCTCACGCATGAAATGAATTCTCTTTAGGTGGTCATTGTCATTACATACGGGACACGACAACAGATGACAAACCCCACCGCAACGTCCTTCCTTTCAAGGCACGCCACACGCACCAAGACGGGCCTCGAGGCCCCTTCAAATCGTCTCACTCGGATGCCATTGTCTGGACACGACTGTCAGTCCGCAGGATCACACATGCGACAAACCCCATCTCATTGTCATCGTTTTTAGGGCGCACTACCTCGGGCAAGACAAGCCCCAAGCACGAGACGAATCATCAGGAATTCATGGCACTGCGTCGATGCCATTTTCCATGTCACTCGGCATGTCATTGGGTGGCTCTAGGCACGCAGGACAAGACCCACGCCCAGGGGGGGTCGCCGACCACTCCCCCCCTAAAGAGACATTTATGCATTTCCAGCTATACCACCAGGAAACATCAACAGTGACGAGGAGACATACTGATGGGTTTAGACCACCCTAAGGGCACTGCAGTGCATGAAAGACAACACGGGTTGCCCTAAAAGAGCTATGAAACCATAGGAAGGGCCACCGACGTGACCCCTTAGGCACATGAAGGCCGCCGACACGTCATGGCATCCGCCCCGCGTCTCGTCCATCACCGCAGAGAAGACACGCCCCATGTCCAGAGCTGGTCCTCACGCCTCAAAGGAATTATCTTTAGGCGGTCATTGTCAATACATACCGTACCCAACAACATATGACAAACCCCACCACGTCGTCCTTCCTTGCAAGGCACACCGCATCCACCAAGGCAAGACCCGAGGTCCCTTCAAATCGTCTCACTCGGATGGCGTTGTCTCCACGTGATTGTCAGTACGTCGGACCTGACACGCGACGCACCCCGGCTCATTGTCATCACTTTTATGACGCATTACCTCAGACAAGACAAGCCCCAAGCACCGTACGAATAATCAAGCTTTCATGGATTTGTCTGGAGGTCGTTTTTCCATGTTCGTGGGCATGTCACTGGGTGGCTCTGGGCACGCAGGACAAGACCCACGCCCAGGGGGGGTCGCCGACCACTCCCCCCCTAAAGAGACATTTATGCATTTCCAGCTGTCCCACCAGGAAACATCAGCACTGACGAGGACACATACTGATGGGTTCAGACAACCCAATGGGCACCACAACGCATGAAAGACAGCACGTGTTGCCCTTAAAGAGCTACGAATCCATACGAACAGCCACCAAAGTGACCCCTTAGGCACACGAAGGCCGCCGACACGTCATGGCATCCGTCCCGGGTATCATCCAACACCGCCGAGAAGACAGGACCCATGTCCAGAGCGGGTCCCCGCGCATGAAATGAATTATCTTTAGGCGGTCATTGTCTTTACATTCCGAACACAACAACATGTGACAAACCCCACCTCGACGTCCTTCCTTTCAAGAAACGCCGCATGCACCAAGACGGGCCCCGAGACCCCTTCAAATCGTCTCACTCGGATGCCATTGTCTGAACGCGACTGTCAGTCCGCAGGATCTCGAAGGCGACAAACACCATCCCATTGTCATCGTTTTTATGGCGCACTACCTCGGGCAAGACAAGCCCCAAGCACGGGACGAATCATCAGGCATTCATGGCATTACGTCGATGTCATTTTGCATGTCAATGGGCATCACATTGGGTGGCTCTAGGCACGCAAGACAAGACCCACGCCCGGGGGGGTCGCCGACCACTCCCCCCCTAAAGAGACATTTATGCATTTCCAGCTATTCCACCAGGAAACATCAACACCGACGAGGAGACATACTGATGGGTTTAGACCACCCTGAGGGCAGGGCAGCGCATGAAAGGCAACACGTGTTGCCCTAAAAGAGCTATGAAACCATAGGAAGGGCCACCGACGTGACCCCTTAGGCACATGAAGGCCGCCGACACGTCATGGCATCCGTCCCACGTATCGTCCATCACCACAGCGAAGACACGCCCCATGTCCAGAGCGGGTCCCCACGCATGAAAGGAATTCTCTTTAGGCGGTCATTGTCATTACATACCGGACCCAACAACATATGACAAACCCCACCTCATTGTCCTTCCATTCAAGGCACACCGCATCCACCAAGGCAAGCCCTGAGGCCCCTTCAAATCCTCTCACCCGGATGGCGTTGTCTCCACCTGATTGTCAGTACGGAGGACCTGACACGCGACGAAACCCGGCTCATTGTCATCACTTTTATGGCGCACTACCTCGAACAAGACAAGCCCCAAGCACCGGACGAATCATCAAGCTGTCTTTGCTTTGTCCGGAGGCTGTTTTTCCATGTCCGTGGGCATGTCACTGGGTGGCTCTGGGCACGCAGGACAAGACCCACGCCCAGGGGGGGTCGCCGACCACTCCCCCCCTAAAGAGACATTTATGCATTTCCAGCTGTCCCACCAGGAAACATCAGCACTGACGAGGAGACATACTGATGGGTTTAGACAACCCTGTGGGCACCACAGCGCATGAAAGACAACACGTGTTGCCCTAAAAGAGATATGAAACCATAGGAACAGCCACTGATGTGACCCCTTAGGCACATCAAGGCCGCCGACACGTAGTAGCATTCGTCGCGGGTAGCATCCAACGCCGCCGAGAAGACAGGCCCCATGTCCAGAGCGGGTCCTCGCGCATGAAATGAATTCTCTTTAGGTGGTCATTGTCATTACATACGGGACACGACAACATATGAAAAACCCCACCTCGACGTCCTTCCTTTCAAGGCACGCCGCATGCACCAAGACGGGCCCTGAGGCCCCTTCAAATCGTCTCACTCGGATGCCATTGTCTGGACGCGACTGTCAGTCCGCAGGATCGCACATGCGACAAACCCCGTCTCATTGCCATCGTTTTTAGGGCGCACTACCTCGGGCAAGACAAGCCCCAAGCACGGGACGAATCATCAGGAATTCATGGCATTGCGTCGATGCCATTTTCCATGTCACTGGGCATGTCTGTGGGTGGCTCTCGGCACGCAGGACAAGACCCACGCCCAGGGGGGGTCGCCGACCACTCCCCCCCTAAAGAGACATTTATGCATTTCCAGCTATTCCACCAGGAAACATCAACACTGACGAGGAGACATACTGAGTGGTTTAGACCACCCAGAGGGAACCGCAGCGCATGAAAGGCAACACGTGTTGCCCTAAAAGGGCTATGAAACCATAGGAAGGGACACCGACGTGGCCCCTTAGGCACATGAAGGCCGCCGACACGTCATGGCATCCGTCCCGCGTATCGTCCAACACCGCCGAGGAGACAGGACCCATGTCCAGAGCGGGTCCTCACGCATGAAATGAATTCTCTTTAGGTGGTCATTGTCTTTACATACCGGACACAACAACATATGACAAACCCCACCTCAACGTCCTTCCTTTCAAGGCACGCCGCACGCACCAAGACGGGCCCCGAGGCCCCTTCAAATCGCCTCACTAGGATTCCATTGTCTGGACGCGATTGTCAGTCCGTAGGATCTCACAGGCGACAAACCCCACCCATCTCATTGTCATCGGTTTTATGGCGCACCACCTCGGGCAAGACAAGACCCTAGCACGGGAAGAATCATCAGGAATTCAGGGCATTGCGTCGATGCCATTTTCCATGTCACTGGGCATGTCATTGGGTGGCTCTAGGCACGCAGGACAAGACCCACGCCCAGGGGGGTCGCCGACCACTCCCCCCCTAAAGAGACATTTATGCATTTCCAGCTATCCCACCAGGAAACATCAACACTGACGAGGAGACATACTGATGGGTTTAGACCACCCTGAGGGCACCACAGCGCATGAAAGACAACACGTGTTGCCCTAAAAGAGCTATGAAACCATAGGAAGGGCCACCGACGTGACCCCTTATGCACATGAAGGCCACCGACAAGTCATGGCATCCATCCCGTGTATCGTCGATCACCGCCGAGAAGACACGCCCCATGTCCAGAGCGGGTCCTCACTCATGAAAAGAATTCTCTTTAGGTGGTAATTGTAATTACATACAGGACCCAACAACATATGAAAAACCCCACCTCGACGTCCTTCCTTTCAAGGCACGTCGCATCCACCAAGACATGCCCCGAGGCCACTTCAAATCGTCTCACTCGGATGGCTTTGTCTCCACGCGATTGTCAGTTCGTCGGACCTGACACGCGACGAACCCCGTCTCATTGTCATCGCTTTTATGGGGCACTACCGCGGGCAAGACAAGCCCCAAGCACAGGAGGAATCATCTAGAGGCCATTTTTCCATGTCTGTGGGCATGTCACTGGGTGGCTCTGGGCACGCAGGACAAGACCCACGCCCAGGGGGGGTCGCCGACCACTCCCCCCCTAAAGAGACATTTCTGCATTTCCAGCTCTCCCACCAGGAAACATCAGCACTGACGAGGAGACATACTGAGTGGTTCAGACCACCCAGAGGGAACCGCAGCGCATGAAAGACAACACGTGTTGCCCTAAAAGAGCTATGAAACCATAGGAATGGCAACCGACGTGACCCCTTAGGCACGTGAAGGCCGCCGACACGTCATGGCATCCTTCCCGCGTATCGTCGACCACCGCCGAGAAGACAGACCCCATGTCCAGAGCGGGTCCTCACGCATGAAATGAATTCTCTTTAGGTGGTCGGTGTCGTTACATACCGAACCCAACAACATATGACAAACCCCAGCTCGGCGTCCTTCCTTTCAAGGCACCCCGCATCCACCAAGACAAGCCTCGAGGCCCCTTCAAATCGTCTCACTCGGATGGCATTGTCTCCACGCGATTGTCGGTACGTAGGACCTCACACGCGACGAACCCCGGCTCATTGTCAAAGCTTTTAAGGCGCACTACCCCGGAGAAGACAAGCCCCAAGCACCGGACGAATCATCACGCATTGATGGCATTGTCTAGAGGCCATTTTTCCATGTCCGTGGGCATGTCACTGGGTGGCTCGAGGCACGCAGGACAAGACCCACGCCCAGGGGGGGTCGCCGACCACTACCCCCCTAAAGAGACATTTATGCATTTACAGCTATCCCACCAGGAAACATCAGCACTGACGAGGAGACATACTGAGTGGTTTAGACCACCCAGAGGGCACCCCAGCTCATGAAAGACAACGCGAGTTGCCCTAAAAGAGCTATGAAACCATAGGAACGGCCACCGACGTGACCCCTTAGGCACATGAAGGCCGCCGGCACGTCATGGCATCCGTCCCGCGTGTCGTCGACCACCGCCGAGAAGACAACCCCATGTCCAGAGCGGGTCCTCACGCATGAAACGAATTCTATTTAGGTGGTCATGGACGTTACATACCGGACCCAACAAGATATGGCAAACCCCAGCTCGGCGTCCTTCCTTTCAAGGCACCCCGCATCCACCAATGCAAGCCCCGATGCCCCTTCAAATCGTCTCACTCGGATGGAATTGTCTCCACGCGATTGTCAGTACGTAGGACCTGACACGCGACGAACCCCGACTCATTTTCAAAGCTTTGATGGCGCACTACCCCGGACAAGACAAGCCCCAAGCACCGGACGAATCATCAAGCATTCATGGGATTGTCTAGAGGCCATTTTTCCATGTCCGTGGGCATGTCATTGGGTGGCTCTGGGCACGCAGGACAAGACCCACGCCCAGGGGGGGTCGCCGACCACTCCCCCCCTAAAGAGACATTTATGCATTTCCAGCTATCCCACCAGGAAACATCATCAGTGACGAGGAGACATACTGAGGGGTTTAGACATCCCAGAGGTCAGTGCAGCGCATGAAAGACAACACGTGTTGCCCTAAAAGAGCTATGAAACCATAGGAACGACCACCGACGTGACCCCTTAGGCACTTGAAGGCCGCCGACACGTCATGGCATCCGTCCCGCGTATCGTCGATCACCGCCGAGAAGACATGCCCCATGTCCACAGCGGGTCCTCACGCATGAAATGAATTCTCATCAGGTGGTGATTGTCGTTACATATAGGACCCAACAACATTTCACCAACCACCACCTCCATGTCTTTCCTTTTAAGGCACACCGCATCCACCAAGACAAGCCCCGAGGCCCCTTCAAATCGCCTCACCCGGATGGCATTGTCTCCACGCGAT
>CAUJRU010000400.1:37094-59594 GCA_963277665.1 Viscum album | reverse complement strand
GGTGAGGAAAAGGAATTACAGCGTCCCACCGCCATGCCTCCCACATCCCACCTTCCGAAGGAACTCAACCGCCATGAGGCAGATTTTAAGCAGACGAACCCCCAACGCTCCAGGGACGTTGAGGAAAAGGAGTCATGACAGGAACGGAGGCCCTATGTCCCGCCGCACCCCCCACATCCCACCATTCAAAAGAACTCAACCACCGTTGAGAAACTTTTAACCAAGAACCAGGACACCAACCATGCTCATCTATCATCATCCCATCCAAGTTATATCTGTCTAGTATCGCATCGTCTTTTTAGCAAGCCCTTGGAAGACGGAACCGCAATTGTGCGAGAGAATTCAACCCAAGCATATAGACGGGGCCCCTACATCAGCACCAAAAAAATTCCACTACCAACAGGGAGAACTCCAAAGGGACAAGTGAGGGTCTTCTAGGTGGAGCTCACCCACCTGGGGATTCTTCGCTTGAGATATAACCGAGGAGAAAGTCACCCCTGGAACTGATTTAATGAGACCCGTCACAGTATCACCATCTTTCGATTAGTTTGTCCTTTACATGCGGGACCTGATCTTTGAGACAGGCATATGACTAGTGGAAGGATCAGCCATGTAGCATCACCAACAACATCTGCATTGTTTGGGGTATGACTGAGCTGACCACTCAGACCCCAACACAAGCCCAAACCGTCGTCCCGAACATTCAATTCTGTTCGATTAGTTTGTCCTTTGTACATGCACAACCTGATCTTTGAGACAAGCATATGACTACTGGAAGGATCAGCCAGGTAGCATCACCAACCACATCTGCAATGTTTGAGGTATGACTGAGCAGACCACTCAGACCCCAACACAAGCCCCAACCATCTTCCCAAATCGACAGGATTCCCCTTAATGAGTCATCACCTCCGCATGACGCTCGTGTATCTTGCAGAAACAGTAGATACACATTCTCAAGCCACCCTTATGAACATCATCACCCAAGGCATGACTGAGGAGGAAGGCACCCCAACTTGTCCAATAATGAACCATGGAAATCGTCACCCTGTTGGTGTGAGTTTCTTAGGACCCAAATAACTCGCACGTGGCCCCGACAATGCGTTGAGCAAAGCACTCCCACCAATCATTGCCCAAGGCAGCTTGCTATGGTTCGCATGAAATATCGCTGAATGAGAAATTTAGGAGCACGCTCTTGCATCCTGGTGATACCGACAGTTTCGCGCTTGAACCACTACCAAAATTCCACAACGCTCCAGAGAAGGTGAGGAAAAGGCGGTACAGCAAGGGACGACAAAGGAACCCAATCCCACCATGCCTCCCACATCCCAACATCTGCAAGAACTCAACCACACTCGGTGGCTTTTAAGCATAGCCCGACCCGCAACGCTCCATGAAAGGTGAGGAAAAAGGTGGGTACGACAGGACGGGGAAACAACCCAATCCCGCCCATACCCCCCACATCCCACCAGTGAGGAAAAAGGTAGGAACGTCAGGGGATGAGGAGGGAAACCCCCATCCCGCCGTGCCTCCCACATCTCACATTCCGTAGGAACTCAACCGCCATGAGGCAGCTTTTAAGCAGACGAACCAGCAACGCTCAAGAGACGTCAAGGAAAAGGAGTCAGGGTAGGTACGGGGGTCCTATGTCCCGCCGCGCCGCCCACATCCCACCATCCACAGGATCCCACAAACCGTGAGGCGGTATTTAAGCACCCAGCCCGCAATGCTCCACAGACGGGGAGGAAAAGGCAGGCACGTCAGGGGACGGGGCAAAAACCCAATCCCGCCGCGCCTCCCACATCCCACCATCCGCAGCAACTCAACCACCCTGAGGCGGCTTTTAAGCAAGCCAAGCCGCACTGCTCTAGAGAAGGCGAGGGAAGGGCAGGAGCGTCGAGGGACGACAAAGGAACACCAACCCACCATGCCTCCCACATCCCACCATCCAAGGAACTCCGCCACCGACAGGTGGCCTTTTAAGCAAGCCCGAACCGCAACGCTCCATGAAAGGTGAGGAAAAAGGCGGGCACGGCATGAGACTGGGCAAAAACCCATTCTTTCCAATGCCCCCCACATCCCACCGGTGAGGAAAAGGAATTACAGCGTCCCACCGCCATGCCTCCCACATCCCACCTTCCGAAGGAACTCAACCGCCATGAGGCAGATTTTAAGCAGACGAACCCACAACGCTCCAGGGACGTTGAGGAAAAGGAGTCATGACAGGAACGGAGGCCCTATGTCCCGCCGCACCCCCCACATCCCACCATTCAAAAGAACTCAACCACCGTTGCGAAACTTTTAACCAAGAACCAGGACACCAACCATGCTCATCTATCATCATCCCATCCAAGTTATATCTGTCTAGTATCGCATTGTCTTTTTAGCAAGCCCTTGGAAGACGGAACCGCAATTGTGCGAGAGAATTCAACCCAAGCATATAGACGGGGCCCCTACATCAGCACCAAAAAAATTCCACTACCAACAGGGAGAACTCCAAAGGGACAAGTGAGGGTCTTCTAGGTGGAGCTCACCCACCTGGGGATTCTTCGCTTGAGATATAACCGAGGAGAAAGTCACCCCTGGCACTGATTTAATGAGACCCGTCACAGTATCACCATCTTTCGATTAGTTTGTCCTTTACATGCGGGACCTGATCTTTGAGACAGGCATATGACTAGTGGAAGGATCAGCCATGTAGCATCACCAACAACATCTGCATTGTTTGGGGTATGACTGAGCTGACCACTCAGACCCCAACACAAGCCCAAACCGTCGTCCCGAACATTCAATTCTGTTCGATTAGTTTGTCCTTTGTACATGCACAACCTGATCTTTGAGACAAGCATATGACTAATGGAAGGATCAGCCAGGTAGCATCACCAACCACATCTGCAATGTTTGAGGTATGACTGAGCAGACCACTCAGACCCCAACACAAGCCCCAACCATCTTCCCAAATCGACAGGATTCCCCTTAATGAGTCATCACCTCCGCATGACGCTCGTGTATCTTGCAGAAACAGTAGATACACATTCTCAAGCCACCCTTATGAACATCATCACCCAAGGCATGACTGAGGAGGAAGGCACCCCAACTTGTCCAATAATGAACCATGGAAATCGTTACCCTGTTGGTGTGAGTCTCTTAGGACACAAATAACTCGCACGTGGCCCCGACAATGCGTTGAGCAAAGCACTCCCACCAATCATTGCCCAAGGCAGCTTGCTATGGTTCGCATGGAATATCGCTGAATGAGAAATTTAGGAGCACGCTCTCGCATCCTGGTGATACCGACAGTTTCGCGCTTGAACCACTACCAAAATTCCACAACGCTCCAGAGAAGGTGAGGAAAAGGCGGTACAGCAAGGGACGACAAAGGAACCCAATCCCACCATGCCTCCCACATCCCAACATCTGCAAGAACTCAACCACACTCAGTGGATTTTAAGCAAAGCCCGACCCGCAACGCTCCATGAAAGGTGAGGAAAAAGGTGGGTACGACAGGACGGGGAAACAACCCAATCCCGCCCATACCCCCCACATCCCACCAGTGAGGGAAAAGGTAGGAACGTCAGGGGATGAGGAGGGAAACCCCCATCCCGCCGTGCCTCCCACATCTCACATTCCGTAGGAACTCAACCGCCATGAGGCAGCTTTTAAGCAGACGAACCAGCAACGCTCAAGAGACGTCGAGGAAAAGGAGTCATGGTAGGTACGGGGGTCCTATGTCCCGCCGCGCCGCCCACATCCCACCATCCACAGGATCCCACAAACCGTGAGGCGGTATTTAAGCACCCAGCCCGCAATGCTCCACAGACGGGGAGGAAAAGGCAGGCACGTCAGGGGACGGGGCAAAAACCCAATCCCGCCGCGCCCCCCACATCCCACCATCCGCAGCAACTCAACCACCCTGAGGCAGCTTTTAAGCAAGCAAAGCCGCACTGCTCTAGAGAAGGCGAGGGAAGGGCAGGAGCGTCGAGGGACGACAAAGGAACACCAACCCACCATGCCTCCCACATCCCACCATCCAAGGAACTCCGCCACCAACAGGTGGCCTTTTAAGCAAGCCCGAACCGCAACGCTCCATGAAAGGTGAGGAAAAAGGCGGGCACGGCATGAGACTGGGCAAAAACCCATTCTTTCCAATGCCCCCCACATCCCACCGGTGAGGAAAAGGAATTACAGCGTCCCACCGCCATGCTTCCCACATCCCACCTTCCGAAGGAACTCAACCGCCGTGAGGCAGATTTTAAGCAGACGAACCCACAACGCTCCAGGGACGTTGAGGAAAAGGAGTCATGACAGGAACAGAGGCCCTATGTCCCGCCGCACCCCCCACATCCCACCATTCAAAAGAACTCAACCACCGTTGCGAAACTTTTAACCAAGAACCAGGACACCAACCATGCTCATCTATCATCATCCCATCCAAGTTATATCTGTCTAGTATCGCATCGTCTTTTTAGCAAGCCCTTGGAACCCGAAACCAAAATTGTGCGAGAGAATTCAACCCAAGCATATAGACGGGGCCCGTACATCAGCACCAACAAAATTCCACTACCAACAGGGAGAACTCCAAAGGGACAAGTGAGGGTCTTCAAGGTGGAGCTCACCCACCTGGGGATTCTTCGCTTGAGGTATAACCGAGGAGAAAGTCAGCCCTGGCACTGATTTAATGAGACCCGTCACAGTATCACCATCTTTCGATTAGTTTGTCCTTTACATGCGGGACCTGATCTTTGAGACAGGCATATGACTAGTGGAAGGATCAACCATGTAGCATCACCAACCACATCTGCAATGTTTGAGGTATGACTGAGCAGACCACTCAGACCCCAACACAAGCCCAAACCGTCGTCCCGAGCATTCAATTCCATTCGATTAGTTTGTCCTTCGTACATGCACAGCCTGATCTTTGAGACAATAATATGACTAATGGAAAGATCAACCGGGTACCATCACCAACCACATCTGCAATGTTTGAGGTATGACTGAGCAGACCACTCAGACCCCAACACAAGCCCGAACCATCTCTTCCCAAATCGACATGTTTCCCCTTAATTAGTCATCACCTCTGCATGACGCTCGTGTATCTTGCAGAAACAGTAGATACACATTCTCAAGCCACCCTTATGAACATCATCACCCAAGGCATGACTGAGGAGGAAGGCACCCCAACTTGTCCAATAATGAACCATGGAAATCGTTACCCTGTTGGTGTGAGTTTCTTAGGACCCAAATAACTCGCACGTGGCCCCGACAATGCATTGAGCAAAGCACTCCCACCAATCATTGCCCAAGGCAGCTTGCTATGGTTCGCATGGAATATCACTGAATGAGAAATTTAGGAGCACGCTCTCGCATCCTGGTGATACCGACAGTTTCGCGCTTGAACCACTACCAAAATTCCACAACGCTCCAGAGAAGGTGAGGAAAAGGCGGTACAGCAAGGGACGACAAAGGAACCCAATCCCACCATGCCTCCCACATCCCAACATCTGCAAGAACTCAACCACAATCAGTGGATTTTAAGCAAAGCCCGACCCGCAACGCTCCATGAAAGGTGAGGAAAAAGGTGGGTACGACAGGACGGGGAAACAACCCAATCCCACCCATACCCCCCACATCCCACCAGTGAGGAAAAAGGTAGGAACGTCAGGGGATGAGGAGGGAAACCCCCATCCCGCCGTGCCTCCCACATCTCACATTCCGTAGGAACTCAACCGCCATGAGGCAGCTTTTAAGCAGACGAACCAGCAACGCTCAAGAGACGTCGAGGAAAAGGAGTCATGGTAGGTACGGGGGTCCTATGTCCCGCCGCGCCGCCCACATCCCACCATCCACAGGATCCCACAAACCGTGAGGCGGTATTTAAGCACCCAGCCCGCAATGCTCCACAGACGGGGAGGAAAAGGCAGGCACGTCAGGGGACGGGGCAAAAACCCAATCCCGCCGCGCCCCCCACATCCCACCATCCGCAGCAACTCAACCGCCCTGAGGCAGCTTTTAAGCAAGCAGAGCCGCACTGCTCTAGAGAAGGCGAGGGAAGGGCAGGAGCGTCGAGGGACGACAAAGGAACACCAACCCACCATGCCTCCCACATCCCACCATCCAAGGAACTCCGCCACCAACAGGTGGCCTTTTAAGCAAGCCCGAACCGCAACGCTCCATGAAAGGTGAGGAAAAAGGCGGGCACGGCATGAGACTGGGCAAAAACCCATTCTTTCCAATGCCCCCCACATCCCACCGGTGAGGAAAAGGAATTACAGCGTCCCACCGCCATGCCTCCCACATCCCACCTTCCGAAGGAACTCAACCGCCATGAGGCAGATTTTAAGCAGACGAACCCACAACGCTCCAGGGACGTTGAGGAAAAGGAGTCATGACAGGAACGGAGGCCCTATGTCCCGCCGCACCCCCCACATCCCACCATTCAAAAGAACTCAACCACCGTTGCGAAACTTTTAACCAAGAACCAGGACACCAACCATGCTCATCTATCATCATCCCATCCAAGTTATATCTGTCTAGTATCGCATCGTCTTTTTAGCAAGCCCTTGGAACCCGAAACCAAAATTGTGCGAGAGAATTCAACCCAAGCATATAGACGGGGCCCTTACATCAGCACCAACAAAATTCCACTACCAACAGGGAGAACTCCAAAGGGACAAGTGAGGTTCTTCTAGGTGGAGCTCACCCACCTGGGGATTCTTCGCTTGATGTATAACCGAGGAGAAAGTCAGCCGTGTCACTGATTTAATGAGACCCTTCACAGTATCACCATCTTTCGATTAGTTTGTCCTTGTACATGCAGGACCTGATCTTTGAGACACGCATATGACTAGTGGAAGGATCACCCATGTAGCGTCACTAACCACATCTGCAATGTTTGAGGTATGACTGAGCAGACCACTCAGACCCCAACACAAGCCTAAACCGTCGTCCCGAGCATTCAATTCCATTCGATTAGTTTGTCCTTTGTACATGCACAACCTGATCTTTGATACAAGCATATGACTAATGGAAGGATCAGCCAGGTAGCATCACCAACCACATCTGCAATGTTTGAGGTATGACTGAGCAAACCACTCAGACCCCAACACAAGCCCAAACCATCTTCCCAAATCGACATGTTTCCCCTTAATTAGTCATCACCTCTGTATGACGCTCGTGTATCTTGCAAAAACAATAGATACACATTCTTCGCTTGATGTATAACCGAGGAGAACGTCAAACTTGTCACTGATTTAATGAGACCCTTCACAGTATCACCATCTTTCGGTTAGTTTGTCCCTGTACATGCACAGACTGATCTTTGAGACAAGCATATGACTAGTGTTCTCATCGGATATCCAACCAAGCCAAACCGTGTTCCATCATTCACATGGAAACATGTACAAGGACCAAATGAAAGCGAGGAGAAATTAAACCCCCACTTACGGATGAGGGTGCCAACGAGACCAACGTTCCCTTCCCAAAAAAGGGAGACCGCAGTATCTTGACAACCATCCACCACTCCCACACAATCGCGTAAGCACAACCATCAACCCACACAACTGACCGTCACGCCTCGAGGGAAGCAACCCGAGAGGCATCACAATGCAGCACATGAAGGCAGGGAAAGCCCGCTATGCATGACACAAGGGAAGGATTGATATACCCAACCCCCTAGCGCCAACGAGACCAACGTTCCCTTCCCAAAAAAGGGAGACCGCAGTATCTTGACAACCATCCACCACTTCCACACAATCGCATAAGGGCAACCATCAACCCACACAACTGATCATGCACAACCTGATCTTTGAGACAAGCATATGACTAGTAGAAGGATCAGCCATGTAGCATCACCAACAACATCTGCATTGTTTGAGGTATGACTGAGCTCACCACTCAGACCCCAACACAAGCCCAAACCATCATCCCGAACATTCAATTCCGTTCCATTAGTTTGTCCTTTGTACATGCACAACCTGATCTTTGGGACAAGCATATGACTAATGGAAGGATCAGCCAGGTTGCATCACCAACCACATCTGCAATGTTTGAGGTATGACTGAGCAGACCACTCAGACCCCAACACAAGCCCAAACCGTCTTTCCAAATCGACAGGAACCCAATTAATGAGTCATCACCTCTGCATGATGCTCAATACCGCAATTGTGCGAGAGAATTCAACCCAAGCATATAAACAGGGCCCGTATATCATAACTGACAAAATTCCACTACCAACAGGGAGAACTCCGAAGGGACAAGTGAGGGTCTTCTAGGTGGAGCTCACCCACCTGGGGATTCTTCTCTTGATGTATAACTGAGGAGAAAGTCAGCCCTGGCACTAATTTAATGAGACCCATCACAGTATCACCATCTTTCGATTAGTTTGTCTTTGTACATGCGGGACCTGATCTTTGAGTCAAGCATATGACTAGTTGAAGGATCAGCCATGTAGCATCACCAACAACATCTGCATTGTTTGAGGTATGACTGAGCTAACCACTCAGACCCCAACACAAGCCCAAACCGTCGTCCCGAACATTCAATTCCATTCGATTAGTTTTTCCTTTGTACATGCACCACCTGATCTTTGGGACAAGCATATGACTAATGGAAGGATCAGCCAGGTAGCATCACCAACCACATCTGCAATGTTTGAGGTATGACTGAGCAAACCACTCAGACCCCAACACAAGCCCAAACCATCTTCCCAAATCGACAGGATTCCCCTTAATGAGTCATCACCTCTGCGTGACGACGCTCGTGTATCTTGTCGAAACAATAGATACACATTCTTCGCTTGATGTATAACCGAGGAGAACGTCAAACTTGTCACTGATTTAATGAGACCCTTCACAATATCACCATCTTTCGGTTAGTTTGTCCCTGTACATGCACAGACTGATCTTTGAGACAAGCATTTGACTAGTGTTCTCAACGGATATCCAACCAAGCCAAACCGTGTTCCATCATTCACATGGAAACATGCACAAGGACCAAATGAAAGCGAGGAGAAATTAATCCCCCACTTACGGATGAGGGTGCCAACGAGACCAACGTTCCCTTCCCAAAAAAGGGAGACCGCAGTATCTTGACAACCATCCACCACTCCCACACAATCGCGTAAGCACAACCATCAACCCACACAACTGACCGTGACGCCTCAAGGGAAGCAACCCGAGAGGCATCACAATGCAGCACATGAAGGCAGGGAAAGCCCGCTATGCATGACACAAGGGAAGGATTTATATACCCAACCCCCTAGAGCCAAGGAGACCAACGTTCCCTTCCCAAAAAAGGGAGACCGCAGTATCTTGACAACCATCCACCACTCCCACACAATCGCGTAAGCACAACCATCAACCCACACAACTGACTGTGACACCTCGAGGGAAGCAACCCAAGAGACATCACAATGCAGCACATGAAGGCAGGGAAAGCCCGCTATGCATGACACAAGGGAAGGATTTATATACCCAACCCCCTAGAGCCAAGGAGACCAACGTTCCCTTCCCAAAAAAGGGAGACCGCAGTATCTTGACAACCATCCACCACTCCCACACAATCGCGTAAGCACAACCATCAACCCACACAACTGACCGTGACGCCTCAAGGGAAGCAACCCCAGAGGCATCACAATGCAGCACATGAAGGCAGGGAAAGCCCGCTATGCATGACACAAGGGAAGGATTTATATACCCAACCCCCTAGAGCCAAGGAGACCAACGTTCCCTTCCCAAAAAAGGGAGACCGCAGTATCTTGACAACCATCCACCACTCCCACACAATCGCGTAAGCACAACCATCAACCCACACAACTGACTGTGACGCCTCGAGGGAAGCAACCCGAGAGACATCACAATGCAGCACATGAAGGCAGGGAAAGCCCGCTATGCATGACACAAGGGAAGGATTTATATACCCAACCCCCTAGAGCCAACGAGACCAACGTTCCCTTCCCAAAAAAGGGAGACCGCAGTATCTTGACAGCCATCCACCACTCCCACACAATCGCGTAAGCACAACCATCAACCCACACAACTGACCGTGACGCCTCGAGGGAAGCAACCCGAGAGGCATCACAATGCAGCACATGAAGGCAGGGAAAGCCCGCTATGCATGACACAAGGGAAGGATTGATATACCCAACCCCCTAGAGCCAACGAGACCAACGTTCCCTTCCCAAAAAAGGGAGACCGCAGTATCTTGACAACCATCCACCACTCCCACACAATCGCGTAAGCACAACCATCAACCCACACAACTGACCGTGACGCCTCGAGGGAAGCAACCCGAGAGGCATCACAATGCAGCACATGAAGGCAGGGAAAGCCCGCTATGCATGACACAAGGGAAGGATTGATATACCCAACCCCCTAGAGCCAACGAGACCAACGTTCCCTTCCCAAAAAAGGGAGACCGCAGTATCTTGACCACCATCCACCACTCCCACACAATCGCATAAGCGCAACCATCAACCCACACAACTGATCATGCAGGACCTGACCTTTGAGACAAGCATATGACTAGTGGAAGGATCAGCCATGTAGCATCACCAACAACATCTGCATTGTTTGAGGTATGACTGAGCTCACCACTCAGACCCCAACACAAGCCCAAACCGTCGTCTCGAACATTCAATTCCGTTCGATTAGTTTGTCCTTTGTACATGCACAACCTGATTTTTGAGACAAGCATATGACTAATGGAAGGATCAGACAGGTTGCACCACCAACAACATCTGCAATGTTTGAGGTATGACTGAGCAGACCACTCAGACCCCAACACAATCCCAAACCGTCTTCCCAAATCGACAGGAACCCAATTAATGAGTCTTCACCTCTGCATGATGCTCAAAACCGCAATTGTGCGAGAGAATTCAACCCAAGCATATAAACAGGGCCCGTATATCAGCACTAACAAAATTCCACTACCAACAGGGAGAACTCCGATGGGACAAGTGAGGATCTTCTAGGTGGAGCTCACCCACCTGGGGATTCTTCGCTTGATGTATAACCGAGGAGAAAGTCAGCCGTGTCACTGATTTAATGAGACCCTTCACAGTATCACCATCTTTCGATTAGTTTGTCCCTGTACATGCACTAACTGATCTTTGAGACAAGCATATGACTAGTGGAAGGATCAACCATGTAGCATTACCAACAACATCTGCATTGTTTGTGGTATAACTGAGCAGACCACTCAGACCCCAACACAAGCCCAAACCATCATCCCGAACATTCAATTCCGTTCGATTAGTTTATCCTTTGTAAATGCACAACCTGATCTTTGAGACAAGCATATGACTAATGGTAGGATCAGCCAGGTAGCATCACCAACCACATCTGCAATGTTTGAGGTATGACTGAGCAGACCACTCACACCCCAACACAAGCCCAAATCATCTTCCCAAATCGACAGGATTCCCCTTAATGAGTCATCATCTCTGCATGACGCTCGTGTATCTTGCAGAAACAATAGATACACATTCTTCTCTTGATGTAAAACCGAGGAGAACGTCAGACTTGTCCCTGATTTACTGAGACCCTTCACAGTATCACCATCTTCGATTAGTTTGTCCCTGTACATGCACAGACTGATCTTTGAGACAAGCATATGACTAGTGTTCTCAACGGATATCCAACCAAGCCAAACCGTGTTCCATCATTCACATGGAAACATGCACAAGGACCAAATGAAAGCGAGGAGAAATTAAACCCCCACTTACGAATGAGGGTGCCAACGAGACCAACGTTCCCTTCCCAAAAAAGGGAGACCGCAGTATCTTGACAACCATCCACCACTCCCACACAATCGCGTAAGCACAACCATCAACCCACACAGCTGATCGTGACGCCTCGAGGGATGCAACCCGAGAGGCATCACAATGCAGCACATGAAGGCAGGGAAAGCCCGCTATGCATGACACAAGGGAAGGATTGATATACCCAACCCCCTAGAGCCAACGAGACCAACGTTCCCTTCCCAAAAAAGGGAGACCGCGGTATCTTGACAACCATCCACCACTCCCACACAATCGCATAAGCGCAACCATCAACCCACACAACTGATCATGCAGGACCTGATCTTTGAGACAAGCATATGACTAGTGGAAGGATCAGACATGTAGAATCACCAACAACATCTGCATTGTTTGAGGTATGACTGAGCTCACCACTCAGACCCCAACACAAGCCCAAACCGTCGTCCCGAACATTCAATTCCGTTCGATTAGTTTGTCCATTGTACATGCACAACCTGATCTTTGAGACAAGCATATGACTAATGGAAGGATCAACAAGGTTGCATCACCAACCAAATCTGCAATGTTTGAGGTATGACCCCACCTCAACGTCCTTCCCTTCAAGGCACGCCGCATGCACCAAGACGGGCCTCGAGGCCCCTTCAAATCGTCTCACTCGGATGCCATTGTCTGGAAACGACTATCAGCCCGCAAGATCACACATGCGACAAACCCCATCTCGTTGTCATCGTTTTTAGGGCGCACTACCTCGGGAAAGACAAGCCCCAAGCACGGGACGAATCATCGAGAATTCATGGCATTGCGTCCATGCCATTTTCCATGTCACTGGGCATGTCATCGGGTGGCTCTAGGCACGCAGGACAAGACCCACGCCCAGGGGGGGTCGCCGACCACTCCCCCCCCTAAAGAGACATTTATGCATTTCCAGCTATTCCACCAGGAAACATCAACAGTGACGAGGAGACATACTGATGGGTTTAGACCACCCTAAGGGCACCGCAGTGCATGAAAGACAACACGGGTTGCCCTAAAAGAGCTATGAAACCATAGGAAGGGCCACCGACGTGACCCCTTAGGCACATGAAAGCCGCCGACACGTCATGGCATCCGTCCCACGTCTCGTCCATCACCGCAGAGAAGACACGCCCCATGTCCAGAGCGGGTCCTCACGCATGAAAGGAATTATCTTGAGGCGGTCATTGTCATTACATACCGTACCCAACAACATATGACAAACCCCACCACGTCGTCCTTCCTTGCAAGGCACACCGCATCCTCCAAGGCAAGCCCCGATGCCCCTTCAAATCGTCCCACTCGGGTGGCGTTGTCTCCACGTGATTGTCAGTACGTCGGACCTGACACGCGACGCACCCCGGCTCATTGTCATCACTTTTATGGCGCATTACCTCAGACAAGACAAGCCCCAAGCACCGTATGAATCCTCAAGCTTTCATGGATTTGTCTGGAGGCCATTTTTCCATGTCCGTGGGCATGTCACTAGGTGGCTCTGGGCACGCAGGACAAGACCCACGCCCAGGGGGGGTCGCCGACCACTCCCCCCCTAAAGAGACATTTATGCATTTTCAGCTGTCCCACCAGGAAACATCAGCACTGACGAGGAGACATACTAACGGGTTTAGACAACCCTGTGGGCACCACAGCGCATGAAAGACAACACGTGTTGCCCTAAAAGATATATGAAACCATAGGAACAGCCACCGATGTGACCCCTTAGGCACATGAAGGCCGCCGACACGTAGTAGCATTCATCCCGGGTAGCGTCCAACACCGCCGAGAAGACAGGCCCCATGTCCAGAGAGGGTCCTCACGCATGAAATGAATTCTCTTTAGGTGGTCATTGTCATTACATACGGGACACGACAACAGATGACAAACCCCACCGCAACGTCCTTCCTTTCAAGGCACGCCACACGCACCAAGACGGGCCTCGAGGCCCCTTCAAATCGTCTCACTCGGATGCCATTGTCTGGACACGACTGTCAGTCCGCAGGATCACACATGCGACAAACCCCATCTCATTGTCATCGTTTTTAGGGCGCACTACCTCGGGCAAGACAAGCCCCAAGCACGGGACGAATCATCAGAAATTCATGGCACTGCGTCGATGCCATTTTCCATGTCACTCGGCATGTCAGTGGGTGGCTCTAGGCACGCAGGACAAGACCCACGCCCAGGGGGGGTCGCCGACCACTCCCCCCCTAAAGAGACATTTATGCATTTCCAGCTATACCACCAGGAAACATCAACAGTGACGAGGAGACATACTGATGGGTTTAGACCACCCTAAGGGCACCGCAGTGCATGAAAGACAACACGGGTTGCCCTAAAAGAGCTATGAAACCATAGGAAGGGCCACCGACGTGACCCCTTAGGCACATGAAGGCCGCCGACACGTCATGGCATCCGTCCCGCGTCTCGTCCATCACCGCAGAGAAGACGCGCCCCATGTCCAGAGCGAGTCCTCACGCCTCAAAGGAATTATCTTTAGGTGGTCATTGTCAATACATACCGTACCCAACAACATATGACAAACCCCACCACATCGTCCTTCCTTGCAAGGCACACCGCATCCACCAAGGCAAGCCCCGAGGCCCCTTCAAATCGTCTCACTCGGATGCCGTTGTCTCCACGTGATCGTCAGTACGTCGGACCTCACACACGCGACAAACCCCATCTCATTGTCATCGTTTTTATGGCGCACTACCTCGGGCAAGACAAGCCCGAAGCACGGGACAAATCATCAGGAATTCTTGGCATTGCGTCGATGCCATTTTCCACGTCACTCGGCGTGGGTCTGACACGCGACGCACCCCAGCTCATTGTCATCACTTTTATGGCGCATTACCTCAGACAAGACAAGCCCCAAGCACCGTACGAATCATCAGGCTTTCATGGATTCGTCTGGAGGCCGTTTTTCCATGTCCGTGGGCATGTCACTGGGTGGCTCTGGGCACACAGGACAAGACCCACGCCCAGGGGGGGTCGCCAACCACTCCCCCCCTAAAGAGACATTTATGCATTTCCAGCTGTCCCACCAGGAAACATCAGCACTGACGAGGAGACATACTGATGGGTTCAGACAACCCTGTGGGCACCACAGCGCATGAAAGACAACACGTGTTGCCCTAAAAGAGATATGAAACCATAGGAATAGCCACCAATGTGACCCCTTAGGCACATCAAGGCCGCCATCACGTACTAGCATCCATCCCGGGTAGCGTCCAACACCGCCGAGAAGACAGGCCCCATGTCCAGAGAGGGTCCTCACGCATGAAATGAATTCTCTTTAGGTGGTCATTATCATTACATACGGGACACGAAAACACATGAATAACCACACCTCAACGTCCTTCCTTTCAAGGCACACCGCATGCACCAAGACGGGCCTCGAGGCCCCTTCAAATCGTCTCACTCGGATGCCTTTGTCTGGAAACGACTGTCAGCCCGCAAGATCACACATGCGACAAAACCCATCTCATTGTCATCGTTTTTAGGGCGCACTACCTCGGGAAAGACAAGCCCCAAGCACGGGACGAATCATCAAGAATTCATGGCATTGCGTCGATGCCATTTTCCATGTCACTGGGCATGTCATCGGGTGGCTCTAGGCACGCAGGACAAGACCCACGCCCAGGGGGGGTCGCCGACCACTCCCCCCCTAAAGAGACATTTATGCATTTCCAGCTATTCCACCAGGAAACATCAAAAGTGACGAGGAGACATACTGAGGGGTTTAGACCACCCTAAGGGCACCGCAGTGCATGAAAGACAACACGGGTTGCCCTAAAAGAGCTATGAAACCATAGGAAGGGCCACCGACGTGACCCCTTAGGCACATGAAGGCCGCCGACACGTCATGACATCCGTCCCGCGTCTCGTCCATCACCGCAGAGAAGACACGCCCCATGTCCAGAGCGGGTCCTCACGCATGAAATGAATTATCTTTAGGCGGTCATTGTCATTACATACCGTACCCAACAACATATGACAAACCCCACCACGTCGTCCTTCCTTGCAAGGCACACCGCATCCTCCAAGGCAAGCCCCGATGCCCCTTCAAATCGTCCCACTCGGGTGGCGTTGTCTCCACGTGATTGTCAGTACCTCGGACCTGACACGCGACGCACCCCGGCTCATTGTCATCACTTTTATGGCGCATTACCTCAGACAAGACAAGCCCCAAGCACCGTATGAATCCTCAAGCTTTCATGGATTTGTCTGGAGGCCATTTTTCCATGTCCGTGGGCATGTCACTAGGTGGCTCTGGGCACGCAGGACAAGACCCACGCCCAGGGGGGGTCGCCGACCACTCCCCCCCTAAAGAGACATTTATGCCTTTCCAGCTGTCCCACCAGGAAACATCAGCACTGACGAGGAGACATACTGGAGGGTTTAGACAACCCTGTGGGCACCACAGCGCATGAAAGTCAACACGTGTTGCCCTAAAAGATATATGAAACCGTAGGAACAGCCACCGATGTGACCCCTTAGGCACATGAAGGCCGCCGACACGTAGTAGCATTCATCCCGGGTAGCGTCCAACACCGCCGAGAAGACAGGCCCCATGTCCAGAGAGGGTCCTCACGCATGAAATGAATTCTCTTTAGGTGGTCATTGTCATTACATACGGGACACGACAACAGATGACAAACCCCACCGCAACGTCCTTCCTTTCAAGGCACGCCACACGCACCAAGACGGGCCTCGAGGCCCCTTCAAATCGTCTCACTCGGATGCCATTGTCTGGACACGACTGTCAGTCCGCAGGATCACACATGCGACAAACCCCATCTCATTGTCATCGTTTTTAGGGCGCACTACCTCGGGCAAGACAAGCCCCAAGCACGAGACGAATCATCAGGAATTCATGGCACTGCGTCGATGCCATTTTCCATGTCACTCGGCATGTCATTGGGTGGCTCTAGGCACGCAGGACAAGACCCACGCCCAGGGGGGGTCGCCGACCACTCCCCCCCTAAAGAGACATTTATGCATTTCCAGCTATACCACCAGGAAACATCAACAGTGACGAGGAGACATACTGATGGGTTTAGACCACCCTAAGGGCACTGCAGTGCATGAAAGACAACACGGGTTGCCCTAAAAGAGCTATGAAACCATAGGAAGGGCCACCGACGTGACCCCTTAGGCACATGAAGGCCGCCGACACGTCATGGCATCCGCCCCGCGTCTCGTCCATCACCGCAGAGAAGACACGCCCCATGTCCAGAGCTGGTCCTCACGCCTCAAAGGAATTATCTTTAGGCGGTCATTGTCAATACATACCGTACCCAACAACATATGACAAACCCCACCACGTCGTCCTTCCTTGCAAGGCACACCGCATCCACCAAGGCAAGACCCGAGGTCCCTTCAAATCGTCCCACTCGGATGGCGTTGTCTCCACGTGATTGTCAGTACGTCGGACCTGACACGCGACGCACCCCGGCTCATTGTCATCACTTTTATGACGCATTACCTCAGACAAGACAAGCCCCAAGCACCGTACGAATAATCAAGCTTTCATGGATTTGTCTGGAGGTCGTTTTTCCATGTTCGTGGGCATGTCACTGGGTGGCTCTGGGCACGCAGGACAAGACCCACGCCCAGGGGGGGTCGCCGACCACTCCCCCCCTAAAGAGACATTTATGCATTTCCAGCTGTCCCACCAGGAAACATCAGCACTGACGAGGACACATACTGATGGGTTCAGACAACCCAATGGGCACCACAACGCATGAAAGACAGCACGTGTTGCCCTTAAAGAGCTACGAATCCATACGAACAGCCACCAAAGTGACCCCTTAGGCACACGAAGGCCGCCGACACGTCATGGCATCCGTCCCGGGTATCATCCAACACCGCCGAGAAGACAGGACCCATGTCCAGAGCGGGTCCCCGCGCATGAAATGAATTATCTTTAGGCGGTCATTGTCTTTACATTCCGAACACAACAACATGTGACAAACCCCACCTCGACGTCCTTCCTTTCAAGAAACGCCGCATGCACCAAGACGGGCCCCGAGACCCCTTCAAATCGTCTCACTCGGATGCCATTGTCTGAACGCGACTGTCAGTCCGCAGGATCTCGAAGGCGACAAACACCATCCCATTGTCATCGTTTTTATGGCGCACTACCTCGGGCAAGACAAGCCCCAAGCACGGGACGAATCATCAGGCATTCATGGCATTACGTCGATGTCATTTTGCATGTCAATGGGCATCACATTGGGTGGCTCTAGGCACGCAAGACAAGACCCACGCCCGGGGGGGTCGCCGACCACTCCCCCCCTAAAGAGACATTTATGCATTTCCAGCTATTCCACCAGGAAACATCAACACCGACGAGGAGACATACTGATGGGTTTAGACCACCCTGAGGGCAGGGCAGCGCATGAAAGGCAACACGTGTTGCCCTAAAAGAGCTATGAAACCATAGGAAGGGCCACCGACGTGACCCCTTAGGCACATGAAGGCCGCCGACACGTCATGGCATCCGTCCCACGTATCGTCCATCACCACAGCGAAGACACGCCCCATGTCCAGAGCGGGTCCCCACGCATGAAAGGAATTCTCTTTAGGCGGTCATTGTCATTACATACCGGACCCAACAACATATGACAAACCCCACCTCATTGTCCTTCCATTCAAGGCACACCGCATCCACCAAGGCAAGCCCTGAGGCCCCTTCAAATCCTCTCACCCGGATGGCGTTGTCTCCACCTGATTGTCAGTACGGAGGACCTGACACGCGACGAAACCCGGCTCATTGTCATCACTTTTATGGCGCACTACCTCGAACAAGACAAGCCCCAAGCACCGGACGAATCATCAAGCTGTCTTTGCTTTGTCCGGAGGCTGTTTTTCCATGTCCGTGGGCATGTCACTGGGTGGCTCTGGGCACGCAGGACAAGACCCACGCCCAGGGGGGGTCGCCGACCACTCCCCCCCTAAAGAGACATTTATGCATTTCCAGCTGTCCCACCAGGAAACATCAGCACTGACGAGGAGACATACTGATGGGTTTAGACAACCCTGTGGGCACCACAGCGCATGAAAGACAACACGTGTTGCCCTAAAAGAGATATGAAACCATAGGAACAGCCACTGATGTGACCCCTTAGGCACATCAAGGCCGCCGACACGTAGTAGCATTCGTCGCGGGTAGCATCCAACGCCGCCGAGAAGACAGGCCCCATGTCCAGAGCGGGTCCTCGCGCATGAAATGAATTCTCTTTAGGTGGTCATTGTCATTACATACGGGACACGACAACATATGAAAAACCCCACCTCGACGTCCTTCCTTTCAAGGCACGCCGCATGCACCAAGACGGGCCCTGAGGCCCCTTCAAATCGTCTCACTCGGATGCCATTGTCTGGACGCGACTGTCAGTCCGCAGGATCGCACATGCGACAAACCCCGTCTCATTGCCATCGTTTTTAGGGCGCACTACCTCGGGCAAGACAAGCCCCAAGCACGGGACGAATCATCAGGAATTCATGGCATTGCGTCGATGCCATTTTCCATGTCACTGGGCATGTCTGTGGGTGGCTCTCGGCACGCAGGACAAGACCCACGCCCAGGGGGGGTCGCCGACCACTCCCCCCCTAAAGAGACATTTATGCATTTCCAGCTATTCCACCAGGAAACATCAACACTGACGAGGAGACATACTGAGTGGTTTAGACCACCCAGAGGGAACCGCAGCGCATGAAAGGCAACACGTGTTGCCCTAAAAGGGCTATGAAACCATAGGAAGGGACACCGACGTGGCCCCTTAGGCACATGAAGGCCGCCGACACGTCATGGCATCCGTCCCGCGTATCGTCCAACACCGCCGAGGAGACAGGACCCATGTCCAGAGCGGGTCCTCACGCATGAAATGAATTCTCTTTAGGTGGTCATTGTCTTTACATACCGGACACAACAACATATGACAAACCCCACCTCAACGTCCTTCCTTTCAAGGCACGCCGCACGCACCAAGACGGGCCCCGAGGCCCCTTCAAATCGCCTCACTAGGATTCCATTGTCTGGACGCGATTGTCAGTCCGTAGGATCTCACAGGCGACAAACCCCACCCATCTCATTGTCATCGGTTTTATGGCGCACCACCTCGGGCAAGACAAGACCCTAGCACGGGAAGAATCATCAGGAATTCAGGGCATTGCGTCGATGCCATTTTCCATGTCACTGGGCATGTCATTGGGTGGCTCTAGGCACGCAGGACAAGACCCACGCCCAGGGGGGTCGCCGACCACTCCCCCCCTAAAGAGACATTTATGCATTTCCAGCTATCCCACCAGGAAACATCAACACTGACGAGGAGACATACTGATGGGTTTAGACCACCCTGAGGGCACCACAGCGCATGAAAGACAACACGTGTTGCCCTAAAAGAGCTATGAAACCATAGGAAGGGCCACCGACGTGACCCCTTATGCACATGAAGGCCACCGACAAGTCATGGCATCCATCCCGTGTATCGTCGATCACCGCCGAGAAGACACGCCCCATGTCCAGAGCGGGTCCTCACTCATGAAAAGAATTCTCTTTAGGTGGTAATTGTAATTACATACAGGACCCAACAACATATGAAAAACCCCACCTCGACGTCCTTCCTTTCAAGGCACGTCGCATCCACCAAGACATGCCCCGAGGCCACTTCAAATCGTCTCACTCGGATGGCTTTGTCTCCACGCGATTGTCAGTTCGTCGGACCTGACACGCGACGAACCCCGTCTCATTGTCATCGCTTTTATGGGGCACTACCGCGGGCAAGACAAGCCCCAAGCACAGGAGGAATCATCTAGAGGCCATTTTTCCATGTCTGTGGGCATGTCACTGGGTGGCTCTGGGCACGCAGGACAAGACCCACGCCCAGGGGGGGTCGCCGACCACTCCCCCCCTAAAGAGACATTTCTGCATTTCCAGCTCTCCCACCAGGAAACATCAGCACTGACGAGGAGACATACTGAGTGGTTCAGACCACCCAGAGGGAACCGCAGCGCATGAAAGACAACACGTGTTGCCCTAAAAGAGCTATGAAACCATAGGAACGGCAACCGACGTGACCCCTTAGGCACGTGAAGGCCGCCGACACGTCATGGCATCCTTCCCGCGTATCGTCGACCACCGCCGAGAAGACAGACCCCATGTACAGAGCGGGTCCTCACGCATGAAATGAATTCTCTTTAGGTGGTCGGTGTCGTTACATACCGAACCCAACAACATATGACAAACCCCAGCTCGGCGTCCTTCCTTTCAAGGCACCCCGCATCCACCAAGACAAGCCTCGAGGCCCCTTCAAATCGTCTCACTCGGATGGCATTGTCTCCACGCGATTGTCGGTACGTAGGACCTCACACGCGACGAACCCCGGCTCATTGTCAAAGCTTTTAAGGCGCACTACCCCGGAGAAGACAAGCCCCAAGCACCGGACGAATCATCACGCATTGATGGCATTGTCTAGAGGCCATTTTTCCATGTCCGTGGGCATGTCACTGGGTGGCTCGAGGCACGCAGGACAAGACCCACGCCCAGGGGGGGTCGCCGACCACTACCCCCCTAAAGAGACATTTATGCATTTACAGCTATCCCACCAGGAAACATCAGCACTGACGAGGAGACATACTGAGTGGTTTAGACCACCCAGAGGGCACCCCAGCTCATGAAAGACAACGCGAGTTGCCCTAAAAGAGCTATGAAACCATAGGAACGGCCACCGACGTGACCCCTTAGGCACATGAAGGCCGCCGGCACGTCATGGCATCCGTCCCGCGTGTCGTCGACCACCGCCGAGAAGACAACCCCATGTCCAGAGCGGGTCCTCACGCATGAAACGAATTCTATTTAGGTGGTCATGGACGTTACATACCGGACCCAACAAGATATGGCAAACCCCAGCTCGGCGTCCTTCCTTTCAAGGCACCCCGCATCCACCAATGCAAGCCCCGATGCCCCTTCAAATCGTCTCACTCGGATGGAATTGTCTCCACGCGATTGTCAGTACGTAGGACCTGACACGCGACGAACCCCGACTCATTTTCAAAGCTTTGATGGCGCACTACCCCGGACAAGACAAGCCCCAAGCACCGGACGAATCATCAAGCATTCATGGGATTGTCTAGAGGCCATTTTTCCATGTCCGTGGGCATGTCATTGGGTGGCTCTGGGCACGCAGGACAAGACCCACGCCCAGGGGGGGTCGCCGACCACTCCCCCCCTAAAGAGACATTTATGCATTTCCAGCTATCCCACCAGGAAACATCATCAGTGACGAGGAGACATACTGAGGGGTTTAGACATCCCAGAGGTCAGTGCAGCGCATGAAAGACAACACGTGTTGCCCTAAAAGAGCTATGAAACCATAGGAACGACCACCGACGTGACCCCTTAGGCACTTGAAGGCCGCCGACACGTCATGGCATCCGTCCCGCGTATCGTCGATCACCGCCGAGAAGACATGCCCCATGTCCACAGCGGGTCCTCACGCATGAAATGAATTCTCATCAGGTGGTGATTGTCGTTACATATAGGACCCAACAACATTTCACCAACCACCACCTCCATGTCTTTCCTTTTAAGGCACACCGCATCCACCAAGACAAGCCCCGAGGCCCCTTCAAATCGCCTCACCCGGATGGCATTGTCTCCACGCGATTGTCAGTACGTAGGACCTGACACGTGACGAACCCCGGCTCATTGTCATCGCTTTCATGGC
>CAUJRU010000400.1:0-17500 GCA_963277665.1 Viscum album | reverse complement strand
CCGCCGCACCCCCCACATCCCACCATTCAAAAGAACTCAACCACCGTTGAGAAACTTTTAACCAAGAACCAGGACACCAACCATGCTCATCTATCATCATCCCATCCAAGTTATATCTGTCTAGTATCGCATCGTCTTTTTAGCAAGCCCTTGGAAGACGGAACCGCAATTGTGCGAGAGAATTCAACCCAAGCATATAGACGGGGCCCCTACATCAGCACCAAAAAAATTCCACTACCAACAGGGAGAACTCCAAAGGGACAAGTGAGGGTCTTCTAGGTGGAGCTCACCCACCTGGGGATTCTTCGCTTGAGATATAACCGAGGAGAAAGTCACCCCTGGAACTGATTTAATGAGACCCGTCACAGTATCACCATCTTTCGATTAGTTTGTCCTTTACATGCGGGACCTGATCTTTGAGACAGGCATATGACTAGTGGAAGGATCAGCCATGTAGCATCACCAACAACATCTGCATTGTTTGGGGTATGACTGAGCTGACCACTCAGACCCCAACACAAGCCCAAACCGTCGTCCCGAACATTCAATTCTGTTCGATTAGTTTGTCCTTTGTACATGCACAACCTGATCTTTGAGACAAGCATATGACTAATGGAAGGATCAGCCAGGTAGCATCACCAACCACATCTGCAATGTTTGAGGTATGACTGAGCAGACCACTCAGACCCCAACACAAGCCCCAACCATCTTCCCAAATCGACAGGATTCCCCTTAATGAGTCATCACCTCCGCATGACGCTCGTGTATCTTGCAGAAACAGTAGATACACATTCTCAAGCCACCCTTATGAACATCATCACCCAAGGCATGACTGAGGAGGAAGGCACCCCAACTTGTCCAATAATGAACCATGGAAATCGTCACCCTGTTGGTGTGAGTTTCTTAGGACCCAAATAACTCGCACGTGGCCCCGACAATGCGTTGAGCAAAGCACTCCCACCAATCATTGCCCAAGGCAGCTTGCTATGGTTCGCATGAAATATCGCTGAATGAGAAATTTAGGAGCACGCTCTTGCATCCTGGTGATACCGACAGTTTCGCGCTTGAACCACTACCAAAATTCCACAACGCTCCAGAGAAGGTGAGGAAAAGGCGGTACAGCAAGGGACGACAAAGGAACCCAATCCCACCATGCCTCCCACATCCCAACATCTGCAAGAACTCAACCACACTCGGTGGCTTTTAAGCATAGCCCGACCCGCAACGCTCCATGAAAGGTGAGGAAAAAGGTGGGTACGACAGGACGGGGAAACAACCCAATCCCGCCCATACCCCCCACATCCCACCAGTGAGGAAAAAGGTAGGAACGTCAGGGGATGAGGAGGGAAACCCCCATCCCGCCGTGCCTCCCACATCTCACATTCCGTAGGAACTCAACCGCCATGAGGCAGCTTTTAAGCAGACGAACCAGCAACGCTCAAGAGACGTCAAGGAAAAGGAGTCAGGGTAGGTACGGGGGTCCTATGTCCCGCCGCGCCGCCCACATCCCACCATCCACAGGATCCCACAAACCGTGAGGCGGTATTTAAGCACCCAGCCCGCAATGCTCCACAGACGGGGAGGAAAAGGCAGGCACGTCAGGGGACGGGGCAAAAACCCAATCCCGCCGCGCCTCCCACATCCCACCATCCGCAGCAACTCAACCACCCTGAGGCGGCTTTTAAGCAAGCCAAGCCGCACTGCTCTAGAGAAGGCGAGGGAAGGGCAGGAGCGTCGAGGGACGACAAAGGAACACCAACCCACCATGCCTCCCACATCCCACCATCCAAGGAACTCCGCCACCGACAGGTGGCCTTTTAAGCAAGCCCGAACCGCAACGCTCCATGAAAGGTGAGGAAAAAGGCGGGCACGGCATGAGACTGGGCAAAAACCCATTCTTTCCAATGCCCCCCACATCCCACCGGTGAGGAAAAGGAATTACAGCGTCCCACCGCCATGCCTCCCACATCCCACCTTCCGAAGGAACTCAACCGCCATGAGGCAGATTTTAAGCAGACGAACCCACAACGCTCCAGGGACGTTGAGGAAAAGGAGTCATGACAGGAACGGAGGCCCTATGTCCCGCCGCACCCCCCACATCCCACCATTCAAAAGAACTCAACCACCGTTGCGAAACTTTTAACCAAGAACCAGGACACCAACCATGCTCATCTATCATCATCCCATCCAAGTTATATCTGTCTAGTATCGCATTGTCTTTTTAGCAAGCCCTTGGAAGACGGAACCGCAATTGTGCGAGAGAATTCAACCCAAGCATATAGACGGGGCCCCTACATCAGCACCAAAAAAATTCCACTACCAACAGGGAGAACTCCAAAGGGACAAGTGAGGGTCTTCTAGGTGGAGCTCACCCACCTGGGGATTCTTCGCTTGAGATATAACCGAGGAGAAAGTCACCCCTGGCACTGATTTAATGAGACCCGTCACAGTATCACCATCTTTCGATTAGTTTGTCCTTTACATGCGGGACCTGATCTTTGAGACAGGCATATGACTAGTGGAAGGATCAGCCATGTAGCATCACCAACAACATCTGCATTGTTTGGGGTATGACTGAGCTGACCACTCAGACCCCAACACAAGCCCAAACCGTCGTCCCGAACATTCAATTCTGTTCGATTAGTTTGTCCTTTGTACATGCACAACCTGATCTTTGAGACAAGCATATGACTAATGGAAGGATCAGCCAGGTAGCATCACCAACCACATCTGCAATGTTTGAGGTATGACTGAGCAGACCACTCAGACCCCAACACAAGCCCCAACCATCTTCCCAAATCGACAGGATTCCCCTTAATGAGTCATCACCTCCGCATGACGCTCGTGTATCTTGCAGAAACAGTAGATACACATTCTCAAGCCACCCTTATGAACATCATCACCCAAGGCATGACTGAGGAGGAAGGCACCCCAACTTGTCCAATAATGAACCATGGAAATCGTTACCCTGTTGGTGTGAGTCTCTTAGGACACAAATAACTCGCACGTGGCCCCGACAATGCGTTGAGCAAAGCACTCCCACCAATCATTGCCCAAGGCAGCTTGCTATGGTTCGCATGGAATATCGCTGAATGAGAAATTTAGGAGCACGCTCTCGCATCCTGGTGATACCGACAGTTTCGCGCTTGAACCACTACCAAAATTCCACAACGCTCCAGAGAAGGTGAGGAAAAGGCGGTACAGCAAGGGACGACAAAGGAACCCAATCCCACCATGCCTCCCACATCCCAACATCTGCAAGAACTCAACCACACTCAGTGGATTTTAAGCAAAGCCCGACCCGCAACGCTCCATGAAAGGTGAGGAAAAAGGTGGGTACGACAGGACGGGGAAACAACCCAATCCCGCCCATACCCCCCACATCCCACCAGTGAGGGAAAAGGTAGGAACGTCAGGGGATGAGGAGGGAAACCCCCATCCCGCCGTGCCTCCCACATCTCACATTCCGTAGGAACTCAACCGCCATGAGGCAGCTTTTAAGCAGACGAACCAGCAACGCTCAAGAGACGTCGAGGAAAAGGAGTCATGGTAGGTACGGGGGTCCTATGTCCCGCCGCGCCGCCCACATCCCACCATCCACAGGATCCCACAAACCGTGAGGCGGTATTTAAGCACCCAGCCCGCAATGCTCCACAGACGGGGAGGAAAAGGCAGGCACGTCAGGGGACGGGGCAAAAACCCAATCCCGCCGCGCCCCCCACATCCCACCATCCGCAGCAACTCAACCACCCTGAGGCAGCTTTTAAGCAAGCAAAGCCGCACTGCTCTAGAGAAGGCGAGGGAAGGGCAGGAGCGTCGAGGGACGACAAAGGAACACCAACCCACCATGCCTCCCACATCCCACCATCCAAGGAACTCCGCCACCAACAGGTGGCCTTTTAAGCAAGCCCGAACCGCAACGCTCCATGAAAGGTGAGGAAAAAGGCGGGCACGGCATGAGACTGGGCAAAAACCCATTCTTTCCAATGCCCCCCACATCCCACCGGTGAGGAAAAGGAATTACAGCGTCCCACCGCCATGCTTCCCACATCCCACCTTCCGAAGGAACTCAACCGCCGTGAGGCAGATTTTAAGCAGACGAACCCACAACGCTCCAGGGACGTTGAGGAAAAGGAGTCATGACAGGAACAGAGGCCCTATGTCCCGCCGCACCCCCCACATCCCACCATTCAAAAGAACTCAACCACCGTTGCGAAACTTTTAACCAAGAACCAGGACACCAACCATGCTCATCTATCATCATCCCATCCAAGTTATATCTGTCTAGTATCGCATCGTCTTTTTAGCAAGCCCTTGGAACCCGAAACCAAAATTGTGCGAGAGAATTCAACCCAAGCATATAGACGGGGCCCGTACATCAGCACCAACAAAATTCCACTACCAACAGGGAGAACTCCAAAGGGACAAGTGAGGGTCTTCAAGGTGGAGCTCACCCACCTGGGGATTCTTCGCTTGAGGTATAACCGAGGAGAAAGTCAGCCCTGGCACTGATTTAATGAGACCCGTCACAGTATCACCATCTTTCGATTAGTTTGTCCTTTACATGCGGGACCTGATCTTTGAGACAGGCATATGACTAGTGGAAGGATCAACCATGTAGCATCACCAACCACATCTGCAATGTTTGAGGTATGACTGAGCAGACCACTCAGACCCCAACACAAGCCCAAACCGTCGTCCCGAGCATTCAATTCCATTCGATTAGTTTGTCCTTCGTACATGCACAGCCTGATCTTTGAGACAATAATATGACTAATGGAAAGATCAACCGGGTACCATCACCAACCACATCTGCAATGTTTGAGGTATGACTGAGCAGACCACTCAGACCCCAACACAAGCCCGAACCATCTCTTCCCAAATCGACATGTTTCCCCTTAATTAGTCATCACCTCTGCATGACGCTCGTGTATCTTGCAGAAACAGTAGATACACATTCTCAAGCCACCCTTATGAACATCATCACCCAAGGCATGACTGAGGAGGAAGGCACCCCAACTTGTCCAATAATGAACCATGGAAATCGTTACCCTGTTGGTGTGAGTTTCTTAGGACCCAAATAACTCGCACGTGGCCCCGACAATGCGTTGAGCAAAGCACTCCCACCAATCATTGCCCAAGGCAGCTTGCTATGGTTCGCATGGAATATCACTGAATGAGAAATTTAGGAGCACGCTCTCGCATCCTGGTGATACCGACAGTTTCGCGCTTGAACCACTACCAAAATTCCACAACGCTCCAGAGAAGGTGAGGAAAAGGCGGTACAGCAAGGGACGACAAAGGAACCCAATCCCACCATGCCTCCCACATCCCAACATCTGCAAGAACTCAACCACAATCAGTGGATTTTAAGCAAAGCCCGACCCGCAACGCTCCATGAAAGGTGAGGAAAAAGGTGGGTACGACAGGACGGGGAAACAACCCAATCCCACCCATACCCCCCACATCCCACCAGTGAGGAAAAAGGTAGGAACGTCAGGGGATGAGGAGGGAAACCCCCATCCCGCCGTGCCTCCCACATCTCACATTCCGTAGGAACTCAACCGCCATGAGGCAGCTTTTAAGCAGACGAACCAGCAACGCTCAAGAGACGTCGAGGAAAAGGAGTCATGGTAGGTACGGGGGTCCTATGTCCCGCCGCGCCGCCCACATCCCACCATCCACAGGATCCCACAAACCGTGAGGCGGTATTTAAGCACCCAGCCCGCAATGCTCCACAGACGGGGAGGAAAAGGCAGGCACGTCAGGGGACGGGGCAAAAACCCAATCCCGCCGCGCCCCCCACATCCCACCATCCGCAGCAACTCAACCGCCCTGAGGCAGCTTTTAAGCAAGCAGAGCCGCACTGCTCTAGAGAAGGCGAGGGAAGGGCAGGAGCGTCGAGGGACGACAAAGGAACACCAACCCACCATGCCTCCCACATCCCACCATCCAAGGAACTCCGCCACCAACAGGTGGCCTTTTAAGCAAGCCCGAACCGCAACGCTCCATGAAAGGTGAGGAAAAAGGCGGGCACGGCATGAGACTGGGCAAAAACCCATTCTTTCCAATGCCCCCCACATCCCACCGGTGAGGAAAAGGAATTACAGCGTCCCACCGCCATGCCTCCCACATCCCACCTTCCGAAGGAACTCAACCGCCATGAGGCAGATTTTAAGCAGACGAACCCACAACGCTCCAGGGACGTTGAGGAAAAGGAGTCATGACAGGAACGGAGGCCCTATGTCCCGCCGCACCCCCCACATCCCACCATTCAAAAGAACTCAACCACCGTTGCGAAACTTTTAACCAAGAACCAGGACACCAACCATGCTCATCTATCATCATCCCATCCAAGTTATATCTGTCTAGTATCGCATCGTCTTTTTAGCAAGCCCTTAGAACCCGAAACCAAAATTGTGCGAGAGAATTCAACCCAAGCATATAGACGGGGCCCTTACATCAGCACCAACAAAATTCCACTACCAACAGGGAGAACTCCAAAGGGACAAGTGAGGTTCTTCTAGGTGGAGCTCACCCACCTGGGGATTCTTCGCTTGATGTATAACCGAGGAGAAAGTCAGCCGTGTCACTGATTTAATGAGACCCTTCACAGTATCACCATCTTTCGATTAGTTTGTCCTTGTACATGCAGGACCTGATCTTTGAGACACGCATATGACTAGTGGAAGGATCACCCATGTAGCGTCACTAACCACATCTGCAATGTTTGAGGTATGACTGAGCAGACCACTCAGACCCCAACACAAGCCTAAACCGTCGTCCCGAGCATTCAATTCCATTCGATTAGTTTGTCCTTTGTACATGCACGACCTGATCTTTGATACAAGCATATGACTAATGGAAGGATCAGCCAGGTAGCATCACCAACCACATCTGCAATGTTTGAGGTATGACTGAGCAAACCACTCAGACCCCAACACAAGCCCAAACCATCTTCCCAAATCGACATGTTTCCCCTTAATTAGTCATCACCTCTGTATCACGCTCGTGTATCTTGCAAAAACAATAGATACACATTCTTCGCTTGATGTATAACCGAGGAGAACGTCAAACTTGTCACTGATTTAATGAGACCCTTCACAGTATCACCATCTTTCGGTTAGTTTGTCCCTGTACATGCACAGACTGATCTTTGAGACAAGCATATGACTAGTGTTCTCATCGGATATCCAACCAAGCCAAACCGTGTTCCATCATTCACATGGAAACATGTACAAGGACCAAATGAAAGCGAGGAGAAATTAAACCCCCACTTACGGATGAGGGTGCCAACGAGACCAACGTTCCCTTCCCAAAAAAGGGAGACCGCAGTATCTTGACAACCATCCACCACTCCCACACAATCGCGTAAGCACAACCATCAACCCACACAACTGATCGTCACGCCTCGAGGGAAGCAACCCGAGAGGCATCACAATGCAGCACATGAAGGCAGGGAAAGCCCGCTATGCATGACACAAGGGAAGGATTGATATACCCAACCCCCTAGCGCCAACGAGACCAACGTTCCATTCCCAAAAAAGGGAGACCGCAGTATCTTGACAACCATCCACCACTTCCACACAATCGCATAAGGGCAACCATCAACCCACACAACTGATCATGCACAACCGGATCTTTGAGACAAGCATATGACTAGTAGAAGGATCAGCCATGTAGCATCACCAACAACATCTGCATTGTTTGAGGTATGACTGAGCTCACCACTCAGACCCCAACACAAGCCCAAACCATCATCCCGAACATTCAATTCCGTTCCATTAGTTTGTCCTTTGTACATGCACAACCTGATCTTTGGGACAAGCATATGACTAATGGAAGGATCAGCCAGGTTGCATCACCAACCACATCTGCAATGTTTGAGGTATGACTGAGCAGACCACTCAGACCCCAACACAAGCCCAAACCGTCTTTCCAAATCGACAGGAACCCAATTAATGAGTCATCACCTCTGCATGATGCTCAATACCGCAATTGTGCGAGAGAATTCAACCCAAGCATATAAACAGGGCCCGTATATCATAACTGACAAAATTCCACTACCAACAGGGAGAACTCCGAAGGGACAAGTGAGGGTCTTCTAGGTGGAGCTCACCCACCTGGGGATTCTTCTCTTGATGTATAACTGAGGAGAAAGTCAGCCCTGGCACTAATTTAATGAGACCCATCACAGTATCACCATCTTTCGATTAGTTTGTCTTTGTACATGCGGGACCTGATCTTTGAGTCAAGCATATGACTAGTTGAAGGATCAGCCATGTAGCATCACCAACAACATCTGCATTGTTTGAGGTATGACTGAGCTAACCACTCAGACCCCAACACAAGCCCAAACCGTCGTCCCGAACATTCAATTTCATTCGATTAGTTTTTCCTTTGTACATGCACCACCTGATCTTTGGGACAAGCATATGACTAATGGAAGGATCAGCCAGGTAGCATCACCAACCACATCTGCAATGTTTGAGGTATGACTGAGCAAACCACTCAGACCCCAACACAAGCCCAAACCATCTTCCCAAATCGACAGGATTCCCCTTAATGAGTCATCACCTCTGCGTGACGACGCTCGTGTATCTTGTCGAAACAATAGATACACATTCTTCGCTTGATGTATAACCGAGGAGAACGTCAAACTTGTCACTGATTTAATGAGACCCTTCACAATATCACCATCTTTCGGTTAGTTTGTCCCTGTACATGCACAGACTGATCTTTGAGACAAGCATTTGACTAGTGTTCTCAACGGATATCCAACCAAGCCAAACCGTGTTCCATCATTCACATGGAAACATGCACAAGGACCAAATGAAAGCGAGGAGAAATTAATCCCCCACTTACGGATGAGGGTGCCAACGAGACCAACGTTCCCTTCCCAAAAAAGGGAGACCGCAGTATCTTGACAACCATCCACCACTCCCACACAATCGCGTAAGCACAACCATCAACCCACACAACTGACCATGACGCCTCAAGGGAAGCAACCCGAGAGGCATCACAATGCAGCACATGAAGGCAGGGAAAGCCCGCTATGCATGACACAAGGGAAGGATTTATATACCCAACCCCCTAGAGCCAAGGAGACCAACGTTCCCTTCCCAAAAAAGGGAGACCGCAGTATCTTGACAACCATCCACCACTCCCACACAATCGCGTAAGCACAACCATCAACCCACACAACTGACTGTGACACCTCGAGGGAAGCAACCCGAGAGACATCACAATGCAGCACATGAAGGCAGGGAAAGCCCGCTATGCATGACACAAGGGAAGGATTTATATACCCAACCCCCTAGAGCCAAGGAGACCAACGTTCCCTTCCCAAAAAAGGGAGACCGCAGTATCTTGACAACCATCCACCACTCCCACACAATCGCGTAAGCACAACCATCAACCCACACAACTGACCGTGACGCCTCAAGGGAAGCAACCCCAGAGGCATCACAATGCAGCACATGAAGGCAGGGAAAGCCCGCTATGCATGACACAAGGGAAGGATTTATATACCCAACCCCCTAGAGCCAAGGAGACCAACGTTCCCTTCCCAAAAAAGGGAGACCGCAGTATCTTGACAACCATCCACCACTCCCACACAATCGCGTAAGCACAACCATCAACCCACACAACTGACTGTGACGCCTCGAGGGAAGCAACCCGAGAGACATCACAATGCAGCACATGAAGGCAGGGAAAGCCCGCTATGCATGACACAAGGGAAGGATTGATATACCCAACCCCCTAGAGCCAACGAGACCAACGTTCCCTTCCCAAAAAAGGGAGACCGCAGTATCTTGACAGCCATCCACCACTCCCACACAATCGCGTAAGCACAACCATCAACCCACACAACTGACCGTGACGCCTCAAGGGAAGCAACCCGAGAGGCATCACAATGCAGCACATGAAGGCAGGGAAAGCCCGCTATGCATGACACAAGGGAAGGATTTATATACCCAACCCCCTAGAGCCAACGAGACCAACGTTCCCTTCCCAAAAAAGGGAGACCGCAGTATCTTGACAACCATCCACCACTCCCACACAATCGCGTAAGCACAACCAGCAACCCACACAACTGACCGTGACGCCTCGAGGGAAGCAACCCGAGAGGCATCACAATGCAGCACATGAAGGCAGGGAAAGCCCGCTATGCATGACACAAGGGAAGGATTGATATACCCAACCCCCTAGAGCCAACGAGACCAACGTTCCCTTCCCAAAAAAGGGAGACCGCAGTATCTTGACCACCATCCACCACTCCCACACAATCGCATAAGCGCAACCATCAACCCACACAACTGATCATGCAGGACCTGACCTTTGAGACAAGCATATGACTAGTGGAAGGATCAGCCATGTAGCATCACCAACAACATCTGCATTGTTTGAGGTATGACTGAGCTCACCACTCAGACCCCAACACAAGCCCAAACCGTCGTCTCGAACATTCAATTCCGTTCGATTAGTTTGTCCTTTGTACATGCACAACCTGATTTTTGAGACAAGCATATGACTAATGGAAGGATCAGACAGGTTGCACCACCAACAACATCTGCAATGTTTGAGGTATGACTGAGCAGACCACTCAGACCCCAACACAATCCCAAACCGTCTTCCCAAATCGACAGGAACCCAATTAATGAGTCTTCACCTCTGCATGATGCTCAAAACCGCAATTGTGCGAGAGAATTCAACCCAAGCATATAAACAGGGCCCGTATATCAGCACTAACAAAATTCCACTACCAACAGGGAGAACTCCGATGGGACAAGTGAGGATCTTCTAGGTGGAGCTCACCCACCTGGGGATTCTTCGCTTGATGTATAACCGAGGAGAAAGTCAGCCGTGTCACTGATTTAATGAGACCCTTCACAGTATCACCATCTTTCGATTAGTTTGTCCCTGTACATGCACTAACTGATCTTTGAGACAAGCATATGACTAGTGGAAGGATCAACCATGTAGCATTACCAACAACATCTGCATTGTTTGTGGTATAACTGAGCAGACCACTCAGACCCCAACACAAGCCCAAACCATCATCCCGAACATTCAATTCCGTTCGATTAGTTTATCCTTTGTAAATGCACAACCTGATCTTTGAGACAAGCATATGACTAATGGTAGGATCAGCCAGGTAGCATCACCAACCACATCTGCAATGTTTGAGGTATGACTGAGCAGACCACTCACACCCCAACACAAGCCCAAATCATCTTCCCAAATCGACAGGATTCCCCTTAATGAGTCATCATCTCTGCATGACGCTCGTGTATCTTGCAGAAACAATAGATACACATTCTTCGCTTGATGTAAAACCGAGGAGAACGTCAGACTTGTCCCTGATTTACTGAGACCCTTCACAGTATCACCATCTTCGATTAGTTTGTCCCTGTACATGCACAGACTGATCTTTGAGACAAGCATATGACTAGTGTTCTCAACGGATATCCAACCAAGCCAAACCGTGTTCCATCATTCACATGGAAACATGCACAAGGACCAAATGAAAGCGAGGAGAAATTAAACCCCCACTTACGGATGAGGGTGCCAACGAGACCAACGTTCCCTTCCCAAAAAAGGGAGACCACAGTATCTTGACAACCATCCACCACTCCCACACAATCGCGTAAGCACAACCATCAACCCACACAGCTGATCGTGACGCCTCGAGGGATGCAACCCGAGAGGCATCACAATGCAGCACATGAAGGCAGGGAAAGCCCGCTATGCATGACACAAGGGAAGGATTGATATACCCAACCCCCTAGAGCCAACGAGACCAACGTTCCCTTCCCAAAAAAGGGAGACCGCGGTATCTTGACAACCATCCACCACTCCCACACAATCGCATAAGCGCAACCATCAACCCACACAACTGATCATGCAGGACCTGATCTTTGAGACAAGCATATGACTAGTGGAAGGATCAGACATGTAGAATCACCAACAACATCTGCATTGTTTGAGGTATGACTGAGCTCACCACTCAGACCCCAACACAAGCCCAAACCGTCGTCCCGAACATTCAATTCCGTTCGATTAGTTTGTCCATTGTACATGCACAACCTGATCTTTGAGACAAGCATATGACTAATGGAAGGATCAACAAGGTTGCATCACCAACCAAATCTGCAATGTTTGAGGTATGACCCCACCTCAACGTCCTTCCCTTCAAGGCACGCCGCATGCACCAAGACGGGCCTCGAGGCCCCTTCAAATCGTCTCACTCGGATGCCATTGTCTGGAAACGACTATCAGCCCGCAAGATCACACATGCGACAAACCCCATCTCGTTGTCATCGTTTTTAGGGCGCACTACCTCGGGAAAGACAAGCCCCAAGCACGGGACGAATCATCGAGAATTCATGGCATTGCGTCCATGCCATTTTCCATGTCACTGGGCATGTCATCGGGTGGCTCTAGGCACGCAGGACAAGACCCACGCCCAGGGGGGGTCGCCGACCACTCCCCCCCCTAAAGAGACATTTATGCATTTCCAGCTATTCCACCAGGAAACATCAACAGTGACGAGGAGACATACTGATGGGTTTAGACCACCCTAAGGGCACCGCAGTGCATGAAAGACAACACGGGTTGCCCTAAAAGAGCTATGAAACCATAGGAAGGGCCACCGACGTGACCCCTTAGGCACATGAAGGCCGCCGACACGTCATGGCATCCGTCCCGCGTCTCGTCCATCACCGCAGAGAAGACACGCCCCATGTCCAGAGCGGGTCCTCACGCATGAAAGGAATTATCTTGAGGCGGTCATTGTCATTACATACCGTACCCAACAACATATGACAAACCCCACCACGTCGTCCTTCCTTGCAAGGCACACCGCATCCTCCAAGGCAAGCCCCGATGCCCCTTCAAATCGTCCCACTCGGGTGGCGTTGTCTCCACGTGATTGTCAGTACGTCGGACCTGACACGCGACGCACCCCGGCTCATTGTCATCACTTTTATGGCGCATTACCTCAGACAAGACAAGCCCCAAGCACCGTATGAATCCTCAAGCTTTCATGGATTTGTCTGGAGGCCATTTTTCCATGTCCGTGGGCATGTCACTAGGTGGCTCTGGGCACGCAGGACAAGACCCACGCCCAGGGGGGGTCGCCGACCACTCCCCCCCTAAAGAGACATTTATGCATTTTCAGCTGTCCCACCAGGAAACATCAGCACTGACGAGGAGACATACTAACGGGTTTAGACAACCCTGTGGGCACCACAGCGCATGAAAGACAACACGTGTTGCCCTAAAAGATATATGAAACCATAGGAACAGCCACCGATGTGACCCCTTAGGCACATGAAGGCCGCCGACACGTAGTAGCATTCATCCCGGGTAGCGTCCAACACCGCCGAGAAGACAGGCCCCATGTCCAGAGAGGGTCCTCACGCATGAAATGAATTCTCTTTAGGTGGTCATTGTCATTACATACGGGACACGACAACAGATGACAAACCCCACCGCAACGTCCTTCCTTTCAAGGCACGCCACACGCACCAAGACGGGCCTCGAGGCCCCTTCAAATCGTCTCACTCGGATGCCATTGTCTGGACACGACTGTCAGTCCGCAGGATCACACATGCGACAAACCCCATCTCATTGTCATCGTTTTTAGGGCGCACTACCTCGGGCAAGACAAGCCCCAAGCACGGGACGAATCATCAGAAATTCATGGCACTGCGTCGATGCCATTTTCCATGTCACTCGGCATGTCAGTGGGTGGCTCTAGGCACGCAGGACAAGACCCACGCCCAGGGGGGGTCGCCGACCACTCCCCCCCTAAAGAGACATTTATGCATTTCCAGCTATACCACCAGGAAACATCAACAGTGACGAGGAGACATACTGATGGGTTTAGACCACCCTAAGGGCACCGCAGTGCATGAAAGACAACACGGGTTGCCCTAAAAGAGCTATGAAACCATAGGAAGGGCCACCGACGTGACCCCTTAGGCACATGAAGGCCGCCGACACGTCATGGCATCCGTCCCGCGTCTCGTCCATCACCGCAGAGAAGACGCGCCCCATGTCCAGAGCGAGTCCTCACGCCTCAAAGGAATTATCTTTAGGTGGTCATTGTCAATACATACCGTACCCAACAACATATGACAAACCCCACCACATCGTCCTTCCTTGCAAGGCACACCGCATCCACCAAGGCAAGCCCCGAGGCCCCTTCAAATCGTCTCACTCGGATGCCGTTGTCTCCACGTGATCGTCAGTACGTCGGACCTCACACACGCGACAAACCCCATCTCATTGTCATCGTTTTTATGGCGCACTACCTCGGGCAAGACAAGCCCGAAGCACGGGACAAATCATCAGGAATTCTTGGCATTGCGTCGATGCCATTTTCCACGTCACTCGGCGTGGGTCTGACACGCGACGCACCCCAGCTCATTGTCATCACTTTTATGGCGCATTACCTCAGACAAGACAAGCCCCAAGCACCGTACGAATCATCAGGCTTTCATGGATTCGTCTGGAGGCCGTTTTTCCATGTCCGTGGGCATGTCACTGGGTGGCTCTGGGCACACAGGACAAGACCCACGCCCAGGGGGGGTCGCCGACCACTCCCCCCCTAAAGAGACATTTATGCATTTCCAGCTGTCCCACCAGGAAACATCAGCACTGACGAGGAGACATACTGATGGGTTCAGACAACCCTGTGGGCACCACAGCGCATGAAAGACAACACGTGTTGCCCTAAAAGAGATATGAAACCATAGGAATAGCCACCAATGTGACCCCTTAGGCACATCAAGGCCGCCATCACGTACTAGCATCCATCCCGGGTAGCGTCCAACACCGCCGAGAAGACAGGCCCCATGTCCAGAGAGGGTCCTCACGCATGAAATGAATTCTCTTTAGGTGGTCATTATCATTACATACGGGACACGAAAACACATGAATAACCACACCTCAACGTCCTTCCTTTCAAGGCACACCGCATGCACCAAGACGGGCCTCGAGGCCCCTTCAAATCGTCTCACTCGGATGCCTTTGTCTGGAAACGACTGTCAGCCCGCAAGATCACACATGCGACAAAACCCATCTCATTGTCATCGTTTTTAGGGCGCACTACCTCGGGAAAGACAAGCCCCAAGCACGGGACGAATCATCAAGAATTCATGGCATTGCGTCGATGCCATTTTCCATGTCACTGGGCATGTCATCGGGTGGCTCTAGGCACGCAGGACAAGACCCACGCCCAGGGGGGGTCGCCGACCACTCCCCCCCTAAAGAGACATTTATGCATTTCCAGCTATTCCACCAGGAAACATCAAAAGTGACGAGGAGACATACTGAGGGGTTTAGACCACCCTAAGGGCACCGCAGTGCATGAAAGACAACACGGGTTGCCCTAAAAGAGCTATGAAACCATAGGAAGGGCCACCGACGTGACCCCTTAGGCACATGAAGGCCGCCGACACGTCATGACATCCGTCCCGCGTCTCGTCCATCACCGCAGAGAAGACACGCCCCATGTCCAGAGCGGGTCCTCACGCATGAAATGAATTATCTTTAGGCGGTCATTGTCATTACATACCGTACCCAACAACATATGACAAACCCCACCACGTCGTCCTTCCTTGCAAGGCACACCGCATCCTCCAAGGCAAGCCCCGATGCCCCTTCAAATCGTCCCACTCGGGTGGCGTTGTCTCCACGTGATTGTCAGTACCTCGGACCTGACACGCGACGCACCCCGGCTCATTGTCATCACTTTTATGGCGCATTACCTCAGACAAGACAAGCCCCAAGCACCGTATGAATCCTCAAGCTTTCATGGATTTGTCTGGAGGCCATTTTTCCATGTCCGTGGGCATGTCACTAGGTGGCTCTGGGCACGCAGGACAAGACCCACGCCCAGGGGGGGTCGCCGACCACTCCCCCCCTAAAGAGACATTTATGCCTTTCCAGCTGTCCCACCAGGAAACATCAGCACTGACGAGGAGACATACTGGAGGGTTTAGACAACCCTGTGGGCACCACAGCGCATGAAAGTCAACACGTGTTGCCCTAAAAGATATATGAAACCGTAGGAACAGCCACCGATGTGACCCCTTAGGCACATGAAGGCCGCCGACACGTAGTAGCATTCATCCCGGGTAGCGTCCAACACCGCCGAGAAGACAGGCCCCATGTCCAGAGAGGGTCCTCACGCATGAAATGAATTCTCTTTAGGTGGTCATTGTCATTACATACGGGACACGACAACAGATGACAAACCCCACCGCAACGTCCTTCCTTTCAAGGCACGCCACACGCACCAAGACGGGCCTCGAGGCCCCTTCAAATCGTCTCACTCGGATGCCATTGTCTGGACACGACTGTCAGTCCGCAGGATCACACATGCGACAAACCCCATCTCATTGTCATCGTTTTTAGGGCGCACTACCTCGGGCAAGACAAGCCCCAAGCACGAGACGAATCATCAGGAATTCATGGCACTGCGTCGATGCCATTTTCCATGTCACTCGGCATGTCATTGGGTGGCTCTAGGCACGCAGGACAAGACCCACGCCCAGGGGGGGTCGCCGACCACTCCCCCCCTAAAGAGACATTTATGCATTTCCAGCTATACCACCAGGAAACATCAACAGTGACGAGGAGACATACTGATGGGTTTAGACCACCCTAAGGGCACTGCAGTGCATGAAAGACAACACGGGTTGCCCTAAAAGAGCTATGAAACCATAGGAAGGGCCACCGACGTGACCCCTTAGGCACATGAAGGCCGCCGACACGTCATGGCATCCGCCCCGCGTCTCGTCCATCACCGCAGAGAAGACACGCCCCATGTCCAGAGCTGGTCCTCACGCCTCAAAGGAATTATCTTTAGGCGGTCATTGTCAATACATACCGTACCCAACAACATATGACAAACCCCACCACGTCGTCCTTCCTTGCAAGGCACACCGCATCCACCAAGGCAAGACCCGAGGTCCCTTCAAATCGTCCCACTCGGATGGCGTTGTCTCCACGTGATTGTCAGTACGTCGGACCTGACACGCGACGCACCCCGGCTCATTGTCATCACTTTTATGACGCATTACCTCAGACAAGACAAGCCCCAAGCACCGTACGAATAATCAAGCTTTCATGGATTTGTCTGGAGGTCGTTTTTCCATGTTCGTGGGCATGTCACTGGGTGGCTCTGGGCACGCAGGACAAGACCCACGCCCAGGGGGGGTCGCCGACCACTCCCCCCCTAAAGAGACATTTATGCATTTCCAGCTGTCCCACCAGGAAACATCAGCACTGACGAGGACACATACTGATGGGTTCAGACAACCCAATGGGCACCACAACGCATGAAAGACAGCACGTGTTGCCCTTAAAGAGCTACGAATCCATACGAACAGCCACCAAAGTGACCCCTTAGGCACACGAAGGCCGCCGACACGTCATGGCATCCGTCCCGGGTATCATCCAACACCGCCGAGAAGACAGGACCCAT
>CAUJRU010000399.1:600000-750118 GCA_963277665.1 Viscum album | reverse complement strand
ACAAATTTTCAATCTAATTTAATTCCCCTGCACTTTTTTTTAGGAAAGGGAACATAGATTTCCCAAACCGTGCACCTAAACCATGCACCTATTTTATAGTGGAACCTAATTACTCCTAATATGGTGCACAATTTGAAAAACTATATACAAACCATGTAATTCACCTCTGTCCAATGTTGTATGGTAAGCTAAAATAGGATGCATGGTTAAGGAAAACTGTTCTCCCACTGTGTACAGCCCTATCTATTTCTATTTCTATCAAAATTACACTAAAAACTCTTAAAGTTATAACCCAAAAAAAGTACTCAAATAAATACAAAAGTGTACCTGAAAACTAGCCTAAGACAACCACAGAAAATGTTGGGATCTTAAACCAAAAAAAAAATATTGAATTATTATACATTAATGGTCACTGAAAATAAAATACACAAGGTAATGATATGTTTTAAAAAATGGTTATAATACATGGGAGTTAGAGGGAAACATGGAAGAAAATGGGAAGAATTGTTTCATTTTAATCCATGAGCCCAGGTGGAATACATGAACCTTGGATCCAATTACCAACTGTGAACCGAAAAAACATGACCTATTTATCATTTTCAGTCACCACCTTACATGATAATTGGGATGTGTATTTATGGTGCATAGATAAGAGTTCAATGTAATCTGAGTGAGAAATAATGATGAATGCATGAAAATAAATGTGAATTTGGGGGAGAGGGTAAACCAACAATGGCTCGAGGAAAATGATATTGTGTATAGAATTATTAAGGTATATTGTGGGAAAATAATATCACATCCACATGCAATGTTCAAACCATTTGGGAAAAGTAAGAAAAATGATTGAAGGGGAGAAACGAATCCCAATAGATCACATAGCTTGATTTTCATATATCGTTATAATTTCCAAAAAATGAAATTAGATTAACGTTAAACTAAGAAAAATATATTAATACAAATTTAAAATTTTTTAAAAATTATTAGACAAAGAAATGATTTTAATTTTAATTTCTCTTCAGTTTGTTTCGATATGAAATTTAGTAAAAGAAAAGAAATTATTTTAATTTCTCTAAATCTTCTTTAGCAATAATTTTTAAAAGAAAAGGAAAAAATTATTTTCAAAATATAAAAAAAAATAAACCAGATTAAAAGTATAGTCTTCCAATACTCAATTATTCTAAATAAAAAAAATTATATTTTATCCTCGATTATTAAATAAATAAATATGTTTTTTATAAATAAATAAATAAATAATTTTAATTTTTTTAAATTATAAATATATATATTTATAAATATCTTTGTATAAATATATATAAATAAATAAATTTGTGTATATTTAATTATATAAATATGTGATCATAAATATATATTTATAAAATAAACTTTTAATTATATGTATAAATATATATTTTTAATATTATATATATATATATTTAAAAACATATTTATAATTATTTGTTATTATTATTTATAAATTACATTGAAATAAATATTTTTATTCACATAATCGAAATTATTTATATAAAAATAATAATTTATAATCAAAATTATTTATACACACATAATACCAATACGGTGCAGACCATGGGTTATCACCCATTGTCCGAAAATTTACTGAAAATAAAAGAGTAGCAAAAAATAAGTGGAAATGGAAAAAAAGTCATGGTAAACCACAAATACACATTTAGAGACAAACCACAACCCATAATGAGTTAACTATTTGTGGAAGAAACCATCACTTATACATTGCGAAGTAAATCTGTACTTTCATGTTATGGGATGCTTTCTTGACGCATCATCCATATGAGAATAATTGATACCATCTAATGGGATATGGTCCTCAAGTGTCCTTAGATTCTGATCCCCAGTCAGGCATGTACTTTCCTTTCCAACCTCATTTCTATAGAATTGAACTTCATCATGGAGATACCCATGGGCATTTACAAATCCATCATTGAATACCTCTCTACTATTGGACATATTTAGAATGTCAAGTAAAGTAAGAATATTATTACTAGAATATGAAGCATATATTATGGGGATGACCACCCCTTGGATAGGGGTGGGGACTCCCTTATGAAAAATTGAATCAATATTTGAGCTCTGGACAAGGTTTTGGATGCATCAAAGATCCAATGGTTTTGAAATCACCCCTTCTTGTGCCTTGGGAGTGACCATCACCTCCCTTTACATCCTACCCAAACCTTGCACTAACTCAACTCCACCAATTCAGATCTCTTGAGGGGTCCCAAAAAATTCATCCTCTTTGGTTTTTTCTATAGTAGCATTAGTTCCTTCCTTGATACTCTTCCTTGGTAGGGGAAAATTAACTTTTAATTATCCCCTTATATCTTTTGGGGATTTATCTTCATTACCTAGCTTCAAATTGGAATGAAATTGTGCTTCAATTTCCAAGTCAGACTCACTGAGAATTTCATCATCGGGAATTGTATGTCCTACTACAATTATATCACAAAAATAAGCACCAAACTTGACAATTTACTTTGGTACGATCTATATAGTGGAAAAAATCATCCACTCGATTTCCCTCCTGATTGTAAACAGAAACAGATGCATCAAACTATAAGGGATTCAGAATTAGAGGATATCTTTCCTGATTTTGTCCCTACACAGTGTTTATAATTGCCTCAATGGTATTTTTTCTCCTAATTTTTTAATACACTTTTGTTCATCACGCCCACTAGCGGAATAGAATGCACATATAACAGACCGTCTATAGTTATTTTTTTACTGACCTATGATTTTTCAGTCAAGGAAGAACCGAGGAATCTTCTCATAGTCAATTATAAGTTCATAATCATCTTCATCAGTTGATAAAACAACCTTATCAACCACCATTGAACTCCAATATACTTCCACCAAAGGGGGAGAAAAATTAAAAAACATGGGTCATTGTGCATCCTTATCTTTTTTTTTGAAACATAGATTAACCTAGGAATATCATGTAAAATTCTATGATTCCAGAAAACCAAGTTAATTCCATGTACCTTGACCCACACATGGACAAAATAGTTATAGACCTTAGTTGGATAGAAGTTCCCATCCCACTCACGGATATGGATAACACCCGACATGAAGGAAATTGTAGCAATGCCCCATGGCAGAATCTTCTACTATTCAGTGGGGAATATGAAAAGGAAGAATCCATGACCCATATATAAACATTTCTAGTCATTAAAGCCCCAAATTCCTGAGAGGCATGCCACTAGATCATCAAATCATAACGGTATGGATCTCCTAGGTAGGAGAAGATGACAAATGATGGAGTTTCTACCTTTTCCAAGTTATTCTAGAATCGTATCTGGGCCCGATTTAAGTTGATATATGATTCTATTTTAGTGAAGACAAAAAACTACGGAGTATTGGAATAAGGAGAAAGAACACATCGATGTGTCTAGGGAAAATCACCATGAATTCTTCTCTTGCATTCCCTACCTTCATCGACAAACCTATGGCTGTCAAAACACTCATGATGAAGAAAAGTATCGACTAGGGAAGGAGCCGATGAAGAATCCATTAATTATAAATGATAAATTCAAAATTATTAATTAAAAATAAATATTAAATAAAAATTATTAATTCAAAATTATTTATAAATTTTTTATAGAAATTATTAATTCAAGATAATCAAAATTAGTTATACTCAAAATTATTTATAATCAAAATTATTTATAAATTATTTATAAATATTTATATACACATAATCAAAATTATTAATAATTTTTTTCTATTATTAATTTTAATTATGTAAAATTTATAAAAAAATTATTTACAAATTAAGTATAACAAACTATTTATATACACATTAAAATACTATTTGTTACTATTATTAATCACAAAGATGTTTATTTATATAGATATTAATATAAGAAAGCATTGAATAAAATATCCCTAGGGGTAATGTAAAAAAACACTTTTCAATCATTTTAAACACTTCAAAACACTCATACACTTGTTTTGAAAATCATTTGGTAAATAGAACACATTTAAAGATATCAATCATATTCTATCCATTAATTTTAAAACAAAATACATACTTTATGATCTGTTATAGAATTTTTACAAACATTTGGATCGAAAATAAATTGACAAAAAATGTTCATTTAGAAATTCAAGGTGGCATCACATGACACATTAAAAAATCATAGTCTTTTCTAAAAAACACTTAGGAATTTTTAAAAACACATGTTATGGAATCCCATTCTAAGAAAAGGGTTGAAAGAATTTGAAAAACACTATTTTCTCCTCATGGGAAGCCATATAGGAATGAAATTAATATAGAAACTCTTTCAAACCAACTTGAATTGAAAGGCTTGTAACATAATGTGACAACATAGAAAACTCACCTCGGTTCAATGGAAAACCATCACCATTTAAATGAAAAACAATCTAGAAAATTCTCCTCGTTTCATATTATACAATAAAAAACACTCCAATAAACCCAAAGTGAAGGAATCGGGTTCTGGTAAGTGGTGGAAGCTGAGCGTTTTCGGAGGGGTCGACCACTAGAGATTTTACCATTTGTTTTTCATGTGACAAGATATGATTGGATGAGAATTAGTTCGGGTTCATATTTTGCATCATGATTAAAGATGAGTAGAAATATTGAAATACCTTAGCTTTTGAGAGGATTTATTAATTGAGAAGTTCAATAAAGAGCATCAGTAATGATTCAGTTTTGTGATAGCTTGAATGAGGCGAGTGAGGATGATTCTATTTGGGGTTTATTTAAAACATCGAGTAAGGATTTTCTCAATGCTTTCAAAAAAGTGATGATAAAGACTAGTTTTATCAGTTATAAATTAGTAATTTCTAATAAAATGAATCTTTATTGGTGCTAAAATTCTTGAATAGATAAAGATATGTTTTATCAATGACAACAAAGTACTGATAAAGGATGAATTTTAATAATATAAAAAAATATATTTAAAAAATTAAAGGTATATAATTATAAATAAATATTTTTGATTTAAAAATGATTATTTATAAATATAATTATAAATAAATTTATATATATTATAATTTTATAATTATTTATATATTTATATATATATTTTAAATTGTAATTATAAATTATTATATTTAAAAATATTTTTATATAATTACAAATATATTTATAAAATTTTATATATTTATTAATATTTGAATATATATAATTATAAACATAATAAATAAATTTATTATAATTTTATTATTGTTTAAATATATACATTTATTTATAAATAAATCTAGAAACTCACAAGGGGGGATCTCACCAGATGAGAGATGAGGAAGGGGAGAGGGGATTTTCATATTATGGAGCACTCCTTTATCATGGATCAATCAGATTCTAGTAAAAATAATTATTGTTTGCATGACATCTTAAATAGGTATACTAGAAAAGTGGTTTTTTATGAGGAATTTGGAAATTCTCCTAGAGTTCTCCTTTTAGATGGGAAATCCTAAGACACTAAGACTATCAAGTTTGTAGTGGCGGGATTGGGTCTGGTAGAAGATCCAACCCGACTGGATGATAATGATGATGAGACATGATAATATCCCAAAACATAATTGAGGTCCTGTCATCCAAGAGGTAGTGACGGTGGCTGATCCCATAGATGAATATTTTACTTTTTATGAAGTGTTTTGTCACATTCATACATTCTGTATCTCCCCTATACATTATTGTTATTTTATTTCAAAAACATTCAAAACCATGGACTATAATTCATGGTTCACGTAGTCTTGGTATAATTATAAATAAATTATTTAAAAAAATATATAATTATAAATATTTTATACAATTATATTTATTTAAATAATTTTATATATTATCTATATATAATGATTAATATATTTGTATATATATATATATTAAGGTATATTGAATATGATGAAAATGTTACAGGTCTCTCTTTCTCTAGCTCATCGTGAAGATTAGGGATTCTATTTGATGCCTTTGATGGTGGTGTCTCTTGATGTTTTTATTTCATGTAGATGCTTCGACTCCCACATGTATATTGGTGTAGTAAAATATGGGTCAGATATTGGGAGAATCAAGAGGGGTGTGAGTGCCCTAACTGATGTTAGATATCACAATCATTACTCCTCTCTCTTCCATGCATCGGAAAGCACTGTTATTCGCCTGAAGGGTAATGTCACCCATATGAGGGCTAACCTGATTATAGTCTTGGAATTGATTCAAATTAAAGAGAATGTAGTTATTCAGAGTCTTTTTTTCCAATGAGGTTCGATTCCATGGGAGTTTGATGATCTCTTTGCTTGAATTTTAGGTATTTGGGGATATACAAATTGGAAATGTGTCTCACTCGGACATGGATTCTTCTATTTTCTTTTCACTTCTACTAATATGAAGCTATGAGATTGGGTATTTGGATCGATTTTTCTCAAGTCAGGATTCATTCACATCAGTGAATGTGACCTCAGATTCAACCCTATAGAAATTGTATGCTCTCTAATGTAGGTATGGGTTAACATATTTGGGCTTAATTGGGTGATTTGGAACCCCAGGATTCTTCATGACAGTGATATGGCCATTTTAGTAGAGATTAAACTAGATAATGAAACCAAATTTGATCATTTTGGTCATTATGATCGTTTCATGGTCGAAGTTGACTTGGAATCTATCTTGGTCGACTTGATATTCCTTTCAACCAATGATGAATAATTAGATCAAAAGATTTAATATGAATGGGTTCCCCATTTTGGTCTTATTTTAAATGTTCTTGGTCTGTAAAAATCTAGTAATTTGTGATTTCTTCTTTGTGTGTGGGCAGGATGATACTTCAAGTTTTAAAAGGGCACAAAATGAGAACCAAAATGCTTCAGCTGGTATGGGTAATGATGGTAAGGATATACATTGAGATAGAGTAATCATAATAGTTTATTCCCCTATGAATGGAACTGGAGGAGTTTCTAGTAGGAGGCTAGGTGGTCCTGATGAGGATTCCATTGGTGATGCTTATGTTGGAGGTGGTTAGAGAGAAGACAACATCACGGCTTCCCCTAAGTCTTTTGATCTGGATATAAATTGGAAGAATGTAAAATCATGGCTAGAGATTGTGTAGGAGGGAAGGTAGGTTCGGCTCATTCTCCTAATGTAACTAAGATTCTAGTTCTTCCAAAAAACTATAGGAATTTTGGACCTACTACTTTTCCATAGGTAAAAAATGCAGTGCCTTGTAGAGACAGTGACATTGTTTCATTGCCTGGTGGTGATGCAGTTATAGTAGTGGGTGAACATCAATAGATGGATGGTTAGAAATTAATGGATTTCCAATCTATGGATGACAATGTTTCTCAAGAGGATGTTGATAAACATATAATGTAGGGGAAACTATTTGTGGCAAAGAAACGAAAAGGTAATACAATTTTAATGGATGAAGAAGGATTCCAGCTAGTCATCCCTCATAAATTCTAATCACATGAGTACCAATCTCAGGATCTACATGTCCCACCTACTATGATTCAAATTCATCCTGATCTCTCCAACATCAATTCTTCATAGATTCCCCCTTTTCAGGTTGAGCACCAATGAAATTAGAAAAATGTGGAGTTGTCTTTTCTACCCCACTTTTTTTATATAATTAAAGATGCTTGTGTATCCTTTGCAAAGGCCTCATATGAGGCATGTGTTATTTCATTAGAAAGGAATTATAATATCATACCACATGAGGAAAAAGAAGGTTAAAGGATCGTGGAAGGAATTGGTAAGGAAGCGTCATACTGGTATTTCTCGTAGTATGAAGCAACTTACTCTTCAATGGATCTGGATGTATTTGGCTTCAATAACAACTTATCGGTTTAGAAATTGTTAGCCATAAAAATTGAAGATGGAATTCGTTCCCATCATGAGATGAAATTCCAGTATTTATCTTGGATTTTTAGGATTTTCTCCACCATGGGGGACCTTTTTGAATCATTATTTAATGAAGATCATGAGGCCCCACAAAAAGTCATGAAATTTTAGAGATTTTGATATCCAAAGGGAAGAGGAAGACATCCTAAAAATATGTGATTGAGAGGGACTTGGAGGAATTAATTATATTTTTGGCTTATGAATTATGATGTGGGAACCTTGTGATTTGTTTTACCTATCTTTTCTCCTCTTTAACTAGCACGCTTTTCTTTTCCAAATAATGTTTTAGTCCTGTATTTGGTCTCTGAATCCATGATTGAGCTATTTTCATACATATATAACTAAATTCCTCAAATATTTCCTCCATTGCATTAGACCTTTTTAAGATAACAAGCAGAATAAAATAGTTTTTCCCATATTTTTCTGGTGAAAAACCCTCTGTATTAGTCAAGTTGGCAGAAGAAGAAATATGCTACCCCTTAATTCTAGTGCTCTCCCCATCAAGCTCTTACAGGAGGATTTTTCTTTCCATCAGATTAGCATGTTCAGATGCACTGATCATGGGTAGTTCCTCTTTCCCACAATCATGAATACTTTAAACCTCATCACCTAGGTCCTCAAGAGTTCTGACAGGTTCCCCTATTCATTAGAATTAGTAGGCAACCAAGATTTCCCCCTCTCCAAAACAGTTTTAATCCTCAGCTTCTAATTTTTATTGACAATACTAGTCATAAAATATTCTATTGCCTCGATGTACATTTTTTTCTTGCCTTTTCAGGTCATAGAAGAAATCAGTGGTTATTGAATAAGTTAATGGACATCAATCTCCTACACACCAGCTTCTTTAGTGAATTTCACCTCAATAGTTTCATCATCTAGTGCTTCCCCTTTCTAAGGGGCCATCCCCCATATACTATCTCAGCCCATGTGTCGTCTCCACTGTCCTTCCTAGAAGAACTTGATGCCCCATCCTCCATTGGTGCCTAGTAATTCAAAATGGGTCTATGGTATTTGGGATTCTAAGATATGGAGTCGATGGAGGGTGGGTCGGGCCTTAAAATTTTGAACATTAAGAACATGATCCAATGTGGGTTGAGCCCACGCAGGTGCAGGCCAAGGCGGGTTGAGCCCATGCAGCTGCGGGCTTACTCGTAGTCCTGATCTATATATATATATATATTATTTTTAAAATATATTATTCTTCAACATCATAGTTTTTTAATAAAAAATAATGATTATACCAGTACATATGATTTCTCACCGTAATGGTCATACTAATTCACCATTCTTTCAAATGTGAATTTTAAATTTATCTATATCTATTATTTCAACAGGATAATGTAATATTCATATAGTAATTATTAACCTTGTTAACATGGTGTGTCATATAACCCCTAAAAAAATGGAAGTCATCTCCCTTGCACATGGTTTGAAGTCTAAAAAAGTTATTATAATCATAATATTTTATGGGACAACTTATTATTCTTATTATTGAAATTTATTTTGTTATTAAAAAAATATGAAAGGTCCTCATGAAAACCCTAATTGACTCCTCTGATACTTCTCATTACCTAAAGTGTCAACATTCATTCCTATTTCTAGACATTCTCATCTCTACAAAACCAACATCTTTATTCATACCCCTCACCGATCACTCACCTACATTACATCGTAATAGTTTTCTACCACATTGTCTCCACTACATGCCAAAAAAAATTCCATCACATCCCATAAAACTTCACCTGTTGTTGATCCATAATTCTCTCTAAAAATACCATTAAGATTGATAAAATATATAAAATATTTAATTTATTATAAATAGTATATATTTTTAAAAAACTGAGCAATCCCTCGGGATTCTTACAAGATTATACTGGGAGGAGTGGGCATGAAATTTTTTGTTTGAATTGTATGAGGTACTTTTGGGGACAAAATCACCTGGGATCAAACTAACTCAGCCTTGGCCCACCCTAAACCATCCTGGTCATTTCACATTAATATGGTTCTAGCACAAACTATATGTACTCAAAAGGAATAATCATCCGCTCCTTGAGAAGTTGTGGTGGCTTTCTCTGGATGAGGATCAGTCTTGGATGAACCCTTAAATTTCTTAAATTTAGCAACATCATGCCCCTTTCGATTACAAGATGATTAGAGAACATCCATGTTACACTTTTCCTTTCTATGCTTTATTATCTAAAAATCTTAGAAGAATGAAGCATAATTCTCATACATTATAAATAAATACAATTCAACATTTAAAGTGGATAGAATCACTTTATCGATTCACATGGACATGAGATCCACATCAACAAGAGTTTGTACAAAATACCCATAGAGATCCTAATATATTGCTTTATCTATTTTAATAGGAATTCCAAATGTAAAAGAAATGTTAAAAATGATCCGAGGGTGCCACATGATCAAGTTAAGACCAATGATTCAAACCCAGAATTTAGTTATGGTGTTACAAATGAAAAATTTATAGAAGTTTGGATCCCGTTGTTGAAAACATAGTGTACCTGGTTTAAAGGAGATCAAATCATAACCCCAATCTCTTCTCTACTTCTCACAAGAGGGGGAAAAGATTTGGAAGTACCCACTACCAATATGGATGCACTTCTAGACTTTGAAGCCCCATAATTTAACAAGACAATGATCCAAGTCTTCTAATTTACATGGTTTGTGACCCAAGAGAAACACAACTCTCACAATAATGTAGTGATTGCAAATTTGGAATCTATACCTGATCTATTCTTAGTTGGAATGAACATGGTTAGTGTTCCCTCTCCATATATCTTGTACTGATACACCATCATTGATATAGGTGAAGTTTGGATTCACACCACCCTAACCAGAGGAGAAAGAAACCACCACTATTGAGTAATGATCAGTCCCAAACACTGAGAGACCAGTGATATTAACCCTAACCAACAACTCAAGATCGATTTCATTAGGAATAGACATTTTGGAACTGTAGAAGACGTAGGGACCGACACAATCACCATGTAGATCTCTCTCGAGACCCATCTCCTCTCTCTATATATATAATTATATATATATATATATAATTATATATATATAAATATATCTAAATATAAATATAATACATATATTTATTATTCAAATATATTTATAATTTTATAATTATTTTAATATATATTTATTTATAATTACAATTATAAATAAAATGTTCACTACTTTTCCAAGACCATATATTCCATATTTTTCTATTTCCTTCTCCATGGATGAAATATGTTGATCAACAATCATAGGGGAAGAGGTGTTCCATCCATGTCTAACTACCTCTTTATATTGCACAACTACCTCTGCGAATACACCAATTGAATCTGGTAGCCATATGACCAGATCACATTCCATGTCTTGTAATGTAGTGGCCCTAATATCTTTAATCTAATGAGGAGTGGTATTAGGGGAAGCGAAGTAGGACATCCCCCTAGTGCTGGAAACAGAATATTTAACCATATTAAGAGAACCTCTAAAATCCTTTTTGATCTTATGAGGTCTAATACATAAATCAATTTTCCACTTTTTATCCACAACATTTGAGAATTCATATCTAATAGCATCAGCAAAGTCCATTCCATCCATAGAATTAGATGAAACACTAACTTGATACATGGCCTGAGGTATCTATCCACTGGTACCTAGATCAGTATCACCCAACATTTGGGTGTCAATAGCATCATGAATAAACATTATAATAGAGCCACTCAAATCCAGATGAGAACCCATGTCCTAGTCCTAAATATAAAAAACTTTAGAAGATAAATAATTATCATTAGATGAAACTGAAATTGCAACAAAAATACCATAAACTACTTCGTCAAAGGTAAATGGGTCTTAGGATGGAAGATACCTACTCTAACTCATAGGCCCGTAGGACCTGGTGAAATTTTCAAGGGGTAGAGGAGCATCATTTTCATTTCCTTGGACAACATCTGGTACAAAAAAATTCCCCTCCATGGGCTCTATATGTATGAAAACTAATGATTTCATCCCATTATCAATGGGCACCTTAAACATACAACTATCAACGTGGTGTCCATATTTATTAAAGTTAGAACATCTCAAACCCCTGTAAGAAAAAATCCTTACATGTTCAATACTCTTGAAATTGAAACAAAAGTCATGAACATATTCATATTCAATTAAAATCTAAAACATAAAATCACCAATAACCATATACGCCATTTCCGCAAGAGTTGAACTAAGAACAAATTCAAATAAAAATCATGCATAATTCCCATAAATAGACATCTTTTTCTTCTTATCAAACTTAATAGAGGTTCCCATAGCTAAGGAAACATCCCAAAAATAATGAGGTTTCAGAATAACCAATTTAGTTCTTTAACCCAAATCCAAGATTGAGTGATCAAGTTCTTTAACAAAAAAAAGATCAAACCAAGGGTGATAATACTAAAATATAATAACCCCTAGTTGAAAATGGAAAAATCCTTAGCCCCACACCTTCAATTTTAGATCTTGAGAAGAAAAATTAATATGGTAATATCCTACTCCAATCAACACAATGTCTTAGTCGTTAAATCCCCATACCTACGGAAACTGGTTCTTCAAATCTTCATGTTTAAAACAATCACTCTTTGATTGTGGGGTAAACCATGCAATAATTGAGTGCTTACAAGCCTCAATATGCTCCTCAATGAACCTCAAATTTTCTTCAACAAAGGTCAGTGAACTATTCCTCGAGATGTGGCTACGAACGACTGAAGAGTCATTCCGAAGACTGAGAGAGAAACGATCATGACAAAAACACCTACCCATGACAAACTCACAACCATTAGAACATCACGATTTTACATATATATAGGTTTAGGTGTGTGATAAATCAGGTTAACCCCCAAAAAATCCCAATTTCCTCTGGAGAGAGGAAAATGAGCATTGCCTATATTAGATTCAAAATAAACTTTCTTTGAAGGACCAAAAAATGTTTGGCGGATTGAAGTACACATTTGAAGTCAGCATCATGGGAAGAAATGAACCTAATCTCCATGGTTGTACATAGAGAATGTCTCGAACCGGATCATAGAATCACCTTATACATGTATAAATATAATTATATATATATATAATTGTAAATATAATAAATATATTTATTATTTAAATATATTAATTATAATTTTGTAATTATTTAAATAAATATATTTATTTATTTATATTATAATTATAAATGAATATATTTCTAAATATTTGTAAATAATTATAATTATAATTATATCATTATATATTATTATATAATTATATATATATAATTAAAAATATATGTATTAATATATAATTATATATAATTATAAATATAATAACTATATTTATTATTTAAATATATTTTCTATAATTTTATAATTTTCTAAATATATAAATATTTATTTATGATTATAATTATAAATAAATATTTTTAGTAGTTGGGGTGGCGCATTAGCGGTAAACCCCGTAATCCAATGTCTAGGGTTTGAATCCTAGCTAGACCCTTGGAGGATTTATGATGAAGTCACTAACGTAGATATAGACATTGGGGGTGGTGACACAGGCATGTTGTGGTCAGGCCGTGATGAAGATATGATGCAGAAAACTTTTCATTGGGCCTACAGGTTATGAAATGGGTATCCATATACCCAAATAGAATTAGGTCTTTGCTTTCAAAATAAAAAGTTTCATTGGCCCCAACTTGAAAAAACCAATATACATGTTTACAAATACTTGTATATAATTTTAAATATACATAATTATATTTATTTATATAATTATGTATATTTATATAATTATATATATATACATAATTATAGAGCTTCAATGTATTTGAAAATATCGAACAATGGCAATGATGAAGGTGGAAATCAAGGGGTTAACTGGGATCAACCCTATTTGGGTCAATCAAACATGAATAACTCATCTCATTTGAACCATAGGCTAGATGAATAATCTGGAAAGCACATATCTTTTTCTCAGGTGGATATCAATCCATCAATCCTCAAGTCATTCGAGGCTAGGTTTGATTTAGAGGTGGATACCAAGACTCACTTTAATGATCCACCGTTGCAGGATTATATTCGTCCCCAAATCCTCATTTCTTTGATGGGATATGAGGAGAGTCCTTTTCATTCTCCCAGTGGATTAAGAAGAAATGGGATACACAATTTGTTGAATAATCTTATGGAATTATTGTAGAACTAATCAATTATTATAATATATCTCTTATTATAAAAATCTCTTTGAATGGTAAATATGAAAAATAGAGTCTCCTTGATATTAGGAAGAAACTCAGGGTGTTTTTTGGATTTTATGACTATACATTGAATTATCTAGGGAGAGGTTTCTTCCTTGTCATTTTCACCTCTATATATTATAAATACAATGCTTGGGTATAGGGTTTCATCAACTTGAATATTGGTTTTCTTCAAATCTTAGATTGGGAGCACTATTTTAATCATATAAATCTTAATAATTTTGTTACCTAGATATGTATTCGAATTAGTGGATTGATTTGGCTTTTTTATAACCCCAAAATTCATTGCAAAATTACCTCAGTAATCGTTGTTTTGATAAAGATGGATAAAGAGACTGAAAGGGATAGACATGGTAACTTTTCTAGGTTTCTAGTTGTGGTTGGTCTTAGCTCCCCTCTTATGAAGTCAATTATTTTGTCTACCATTCATTTTAAATTCAACATGGTTGTTGAATTTGAAAATTCTCCCATGTTTTATAAGGGATGTATAAACATTGGGCATAATTATAATAATTTTTTAGGAAAATGGATTGCTACTATTTTGGGATGAAAGGATACCCAACTGATAGGTTCATGAAGAAGGCTCAGATAAAAAATGGAATGTTGGACCCTCAGGAGAATACGGTCGGTAAGAAGGTTGATAGGTAGTCTCATGTAGTGAACACTCGCCATCAGGTGGGTGATGGGATTGTGGATTTTCCATTGAAACATATCTTAAGAGGTGAATGAGTGGTCCAAAAATTGAATAATGCTTCTCCTATGGTGTGGCCCTCATGGAATGCTGAACATGATAGTTTTTTAAAGGCTACAAATAAAAGAAACATGGACATTACTCATAGGGATCAGTCTATTGATAGTCTAATGTCTATTAGTCCTGAAAGTATTGGAGAAATTCTATGAAAACCAACACATAGTTATGATAATGTGATATAGGGATCAATGTAAGAAGAAGTGCATGATCAAAGGCATGTGTATTGTGATTTGTATGCTAGTGATATAGATGATTAACTGGTTGGGAAGATTGGTCCTTAGTTAATTGGGAAAGGGACTGAGAAGCTACAAGTAAAATCACATAAATCTTCACTGGGAAGAGGGGAAAAAGTGGGGCATGATGAGGGTTTTCAAATGGTCTTACCCATAAAACCTAGGTCTAATGAACTTTTCCTTGTATCTCAACAAGAAAATCCTACTTTTGAGTCCCCATTGAGTTCACATTATCAGAACACGGTGCTCTTTGGAACTACTTCTCAATAGGGAGAACCAGCATACATTTTTGTTACATTCTCAATAGATCCGAGCAAGGGAGAACAGTCTAAGGCACTGTAGTTATGTCCTCAAAAACCCAAAGCATCTGAGACTCATCCTCATTCTGTACAGGCTTCACCCACTCTGATCCAGATGTAGACTAATGCAGTTACCCTCACAAGTGGGAATGAGGACCTATTTCCCAACACTATTTCTCTAGATGATGGTAAATATGGGTTGTCTAGGAAAAACCCTCTTGGCGACAAGTTTCTATAGGCTTCTCTCATTCAGGTGGACACTACCACAAAAACAGCTTTTCGTAGTGCTACCCTTTATCAGCCCAGAAAAAATTGCTGATAAATGGTGATTTTAATAGTGATAAAATATTCACTTTTTAAAATAAACCTTTATCAGTGCTTTTTTATGGATGATAAAGGTACCGCATTTATGAGTGCTTATTTTAGTGTTGTTAAAGGTACCACCTTTATGAGCACTTTTTTTAGAAGTGCTGAAAAATGGGGGGGTATCAATGCTTTTTTACTAGCACTATAAAAGGGTAAATATATTAAATAAATTTAAAATAATTAAAAATAATTTAAAATCATTAAAAATAATTTAAAAACATAAAAATATATTTATATATATATAATATTTTATTAAATATTATTTATATAAGGATAAATACACAGTTACACTTAATATATAATATATTTAGTGAAAATTAATTATAAAATAATTTAAAAATAATATTAATTAATAATTTTCTAATCATTATCTAGTGATAGTCATCTAATTATAATTTGAAGATAGAACAAATAAAAATATTAATAAATGCTCTAAATTAGTTGAAAATCTAACTCAAACTTCAAATGGTCATAAATATTTATCTGGATGTCTCTTTGAGCTCTACCACATATAAAATCAAATCCAATGATGAGATTTATGAACTAGTGAGATGGTTGAACCCCCTATCATGTTTTACAAGGCAAAAAAAATCCCATAAGTCCTCTAAAACTAAGTTTTTTAGTCATGGTATCCCAGTTTTTTAACATTTGATGGACTTTGAACCCCATTTAAGGGGGTCTTTTTGCCCATTTTCACAAGAGACTAAATTTATTCCCAAGGATTACATTTATATTGATATTATGGTTTTGAAATTTTATTGTTTTTTATAATGTAGTTTTATTTATAATCAAACATATAAAAAAATGCATATTTTGTATATATTCACACATGAAAATTTAATTTCATTAATAAATATGTAAACCTATTTACATGTAAAGTATATTTATAAATATATAAACCTTATCTAAATAAATAATAATATACATTTTATTTTAAATAAAAATATATGAATATTTATATAACTATATAATGTGTGTGTGTGTGTGTCTGTATTAACAAACTGATATATATTATCTATATATTCTAACATCTATATATAAATACTAATATATAATATATGTAAATAAATAAAAATATGTATAATTATATTTATAGATACGCATATATATAATATATATGTATATATGTTGTATATATTTATATGTATTTATTTATTTATAAACTCAAGCACATAGAAAACATATTTTATAAATATATTTAAAAATAATCATATAAATATATATTAATATATGGATAAAAACATAACTATATATTTATATACAAATAAATATATCATAAAATGGAGAACATAGAATATATGTAAATAAATTAAAATATGTATAATTATATTTGTAGATACACATATATATAATATATATGTAAATATATTGTATATATATAAAAAAATTTATTTATTTATTTATAAACTCAAGCACACAGAAAACAAATTTTATAAATATATTCAAAAATAATCATATAAATATATATTAATATATGTATAAAAAATAACTATATATATATATAAATAGATATATCATAAAATGGAGAACATAGAAAGCAATCCCATCTGTGTGATAAATTAGGTTTTTTATGTTCTCCATTTTATGATATATCTATTTATATATATATAGTTAGGTTTTTATCCATATATTAATATATATTTATATGATTATTTTTAAATATATTTATAAAATATGTTTTCTGTGTGCTTGAGTTTATAAATAAATAAATAAATTTATATATATATACAACATATATACATATATATTATATATATGTGTATCTATAAATATAATTATACATATTTTAATTTATTTACATATATTATATATTAATATTTATATACATATGTTAGAATATATAGATAATATATATTAGTGTGTTAATATAGACACACACAGATTATATAGTTATATAAATATTCATATATTTTTATTTTAAATAAAATGTATATTATTATTTATTTAAAAAAAAGTTTATGTATTTATAAATATACTTTACATGTAAATAGGTTTACATATTTATTTATGAAATTAAATTTTTATGTGTGAATATATACTAAATATGTTTTTATTTTTATATGTTTTATTATAAATAAAACAACATTATGAAAAACAATAAAATTTCAAACCCATAATATCAATATAAATGTAATCCTAGGGAATAAATTTTATCTCTTGTAAAAAGGGAAAATCAACCCCGTTAAATGGGGATTAAAGTCCATCAAATGTTAAAAAATTAGGATACCATGAATAGAAAACATAGTTTTATAGGACTTATGGGATTTTTTGTGCCTTGTAAAACATGATAGGGGGTTCACCCATATCACTAGTTCATAGATAGAATCATAGGGTTTTATTTTATATGTGGTAGAGCTCAAAGAGACACCCAGATAAAAATTTATGACCATTTGAAGTTCGAGTCACATTTTAAACTAATTTTAGTGCGTTTATTAATATTTTTATTTTTTATTTCTTCGAGTTGTAATTAAATGACTATCACTAGATAATGATTAGAAAATTATTAATTAATATTATTTTTTATTATTTTATAATGCATTTTCACTAAATATATTATATATTAAGTGCAACTGTGTATTTATCCTTATATAAATAATAATTAATAAAATATTATATATATATATGTGTGTGTGTTTTTAAATTATTTTTAATGATTTACAATTTATTAAAGAAATTTACCCTTTTATAGTGCTAGTTAAAAATCATTGATATCCCCCCCCCCATTTTCAGCACTACTAAAAAAGTGTTCATAAAGGTGGAACCTTTAACAACACTAAAATAAGTGCTCATAAAGGAGGTACCTTTATCAGCCCTAAAAAATCACTGATAAAGGTGTATTTTTAAAAGTGAATATTTTAGCACTATTAAAATCATCATTTATCTGCAATTTGTTTAGAGCTGATAAAGGGTAGCACTACAAAAAACTTTTTTTTTGGTAGTGTCCACATGAATGGGAGAAACCTATATAAAATTTTCGCTAAGAGGGTTTTTCCTAAACAACCCATATTTACAATCATCTAGAGAAATAGTGTTGGGAAATAGGTCCTCATTCCCACTTGTGAGGGTAACTACATTAGCTTACATCTGGATCAGAGTGGGTGAAGCATGTACAGATTAAGGATGAGTCTCAGGTGCTTTGGGTTTTTGAGGAGATAACTACATTGCCTTAGACTATTTTCCCTTGCTCGGATCTTTTGAGAAAGTAACAAACGTGTCTGATTTTTTTCCCTATTGAGAAGTAGTTTCCAAGAGCACCTTGTTCTGATAATGTGAACTCAATGGGGACTCAAAAGTATGCTTTTCTTATTGAGATCCAAATACAAGTTCATTAGACCTAGGTTTTATGGGTAAGACCATTTGAAAACCCTCGTCATCCACCACTTTTTTTCCTATTCCCAGTGAATATTTATGTGATTGTACTTGTAGCTGCTCAGTCCCTTGCCCAATTAACTAAGGGAAAATCTTCCCAACCAGTTAATCATTTATATCACTAGCCTACAAATCACAATACACATGCCTTTGATCATGCACTTGTTCTTACATTGATCCATATATCACATTATTATAACTATGTGTTGGTTTTCATAGAATTTCACCAATACTTCCGGGACTACTAGATATTAGACTATCAATAGACTGATCCCTATGAGTAATTTCCATGTTTCTTTTATTTGTAGCCTTTAAAAAACTATCATGTTCAGCATTCCATGAGGGCCACACCACAGGAGAAGCATTATTCAATTTTTGGACCACTCATTCACCTCTTAATATATGTTTCAATGGAAAATCCATACTCCCAGCACCCACCTGATGGTGAGTGTTCACTACAGGATACTACCTATCAGCCTTCTTACCAATCGTATTCTCTTGAGGGTCCAACATACCATTTTTTATCTAAGCCTTCTTCATGAACCTATCAGTTGGGTATCCTTTCATCCCAAAATAGTAGCAATCCATTTTCCTAAAAAATATTATAATTATTCCCAATGTTTATACATCAATTTTAAAACATGGGATCATTTTTGAATTCAACAAGTAGGTTGAATTGAAAATCAATGGTACTCAGAAAAATTTCCTTGATAAGAGGGGATCTAAGACCAACCACGACTAGAAACCTATAAAAGTGACTATGTCTATCCCTTTCAGTCTCTTTATCCATATTTATCAAAACACCAATTACTGAGGTTATTTTCCAAAGAATTTGGGGGTTCTAAAAAACCAAATCAAACCACTAATTCGAATCCATATCGAGGTAAGAAAATTCTTAACATTTAGAGGATTAAAATATTGCTCCCAATCCAAGATTTTAAGAAAACCAATCTTCAATTTGATGAATCCCTATCCCCAAGCATTGGATTTCTAATATGCATTGGAAAACAAGATAAGAAAGAAACCTCCCCCTAGATAATTCAGTGTATAGTCATAAAATCCAAAAAAAACACCTTATGTTTCTTCTTAATATCTAATATACTCTATTTTTCATCTTTAGCATTCAAAGAGAGTTTTGTAATAAGAGATATATTATAATAATTGATTCATTATAAGATAATTCCATGAGATTATTCAACAAATTTTGTATCCCATTTCTTCTTAATCCACTGGGAGAATAAAAAGGACTCTCCTTGTATCCCATAAAATAAATGAGGATTTAGGTATTAATATAATCCAGCAACTTAGGATCATTAGAGTGGGTCTTGGTATCCACCTCTAAATCAAACCTAGCCTCGAATGACTTGAGGATTGATGGATTGAGCACCACCCGAGAAAAAGATATGTGCGTCCCAGATTATTCATCAAGCCTAGGTTTCAAATAATATGAGATATTCATGTTTGATTGACCCATATAGGGTTGATCCTCGTTAACCCCTTGATTTCCACCTTCATCATTGCCATTGTTCGAGATTTTCAAATCCATAGAAGGTCTATAATTATATATATATATATAATTATATAAATAAATATAATTATATATATTTAAAATTATATACAATTATTTGTAAACATGTATATTGGTTTTTTTCTGTTGGGGCCAATTCCACTATTTATTTTGAAAGAAAAAACCTAATTCTATTTGGGAAGATGGATACCCATTTCATAACCTGTAGGCCCAAGGCAAAGTTGTCTGCGTCATGTCTTCATCATGTCCTTCCACAACATGCCTGTGTCACCCCCCCTAATGTCGGTATCTACATTAGTGACTTTATCATATATCTTCCAAGGGTCTAGCTAGGATTCAAACCCTAGACATTGGATTACGGGGTTTACCGCTAAGGAGCTACACCAACTACTAAATATATTTATTTATAATAAGAATTATAAATAAATATTTATATATTTAAAAAATTAAAAAATTATAGAAAATATATTTAAATAATAAGTATACTTATTATATTTATAATTATATATACTTATATATTAATACATATATATATATATATAATTATATAATTATATATAATTATATAATTATATTTATAATTATATACAAATATTTAGAAATATATTTATTTATAATTATAATATAAATAATTATATATTTATTTAAATAATTATAAAATTATAATAAATATATTTATTATATATAAAATTATATATATATAATTATATTTATATATGTATAAGGGGATTCTATGATCGGGTTTGAGACATTCTCTATGTACAGCCATGGAGATTAGATTCATTTCTTCCCAAGATACTGACTTCAGATGTGTACTTCAATCTGACAAAAATATTTGTTGGTCCTTCAAAGAAGGTTGATGTTGAATCTAATATTGGCAGTGCTTTTTTTCCTCTCTCTAGAGAAAATAGGGATTTAGTGGGGGTTAACCTGATTTATCACACATCTAAACCTATATATTTGGAAAATCGTGATGTTCTAATGGTTGTGAGTGTGTCATGGGTAGGTGTTTCTGTCAGTGATCATTTCTCTCTCAGTCTTTGGAATGACTCTTCAGTCATTCACTGCCGCATCTCGAGGAATAGTTCTTTGGCTTTTGTTGAATGAAATTTGAGGTTCTTTGAATTGAATATTAAGGCATGTAATCACTCCATTATTGCATGGTTTACCCCACAATCAAAGAGTGATGGGTTTAAACTTGATGATTTGAAGAACCAGTTTCTATAGGTATGGGTATTTAATGGCTATGAAATTCTGTTTATTGAAGTATGATATTACCGTATTAATTTCACTTCTCAAGATCTAAAATTGAAGGTTTGGGGATATGTATTTGTCATTTGAAATATGGGTTATTAGATTTTAGGACTATCACCCTTGGTTTGATCTTTTTTTGTTAAAGAACTTGATCACTCAATCTTGGATTTGGGTTAAAGGACTAAATTGGTTATTCTGAAAGATCATTATTTTTGGGATGTTTCCTTGGCTATGGTAACCTAAATTAAGATATATAAGAGGAAAAAGGTGTCTATTTATGGGAATTATGCATTAATTTTAGTTTACTTTGTTCTTAGTTCAACTCTTGTTGAAATGGTGTATATGGTTACTGGTGATTTTATGTTTTAGTTTTTAATTAAATATGAATATATTCCTGACTTTTGTTTCAATTTCATGAGTATTGGATAGGTAAGTGATTTTTCTTAAAGGGTTTTGAGATGTTCTAACTATAAGAAATATGGACACCATGTTGATAGTTGTAAGTTTAAGGTGCCCATTGATAAGGGGAAGAAATCATTAGTTGTCATACATATAGATCCCATGGAGGGTAATTTGTTTGTCCTAGATGTTGTCCAAGGAAAAGAAAATTATTATCCTCTACCCATTGGAAATTTCACCAGGTCCTATGGGTCTATGCGTTAGAGTAGGTATCTTCCAGCTTAAGATCCATTTACCATTACTGAAGTAGTTTGTAGTAGTGTTATTGTAATTTCAGTTTCCTTTAATACCAATTCTTTATCTTCTAATGTTGTTTATATTTAGGACTAGGAAATGGGTTCTCATATGGATTTTAGTGGCTCTATTAGCATTTTTGAGGATGATGCTACTGACACCCAAATGTTGGGTGATAATGATCTAGGTACCGGTGGATAGATACCTCAGGCCATGTATCAGGTTAGTGTGTCATCTGATTCTGATGATGGTATGGACTTCGCTGATGTTATTATATATGAATTCTTAAATATTGTGGATAAAAAGCGAAAGAATTATTTATGGATTAGACCTCATAAGATCAAAAAGTTTTTTAGAGGTTCTCTTGATATGGTGAACTCTTTTATTGCCAGAACTAGGAGGATGTCTTTCTCCCCTTCCCCTACTACCACTCTACTTTAGATTAAATAGCATAGTGCCACTACATTACAAGACATGGAATGTGATCTGGTCATATGGCTAACAGATTCAGTTGGTGTAGTCGTAGAGGTAGTTAGAAAAGGATGGAACACCTCTTCCCCTATGATTGTTGATCCACATATTTCATCTGTGGAGAAGGAAATAGAAAAATATGGAATATATGGTCTTGGAAAAGTAGTGAACACTTTATTTATAATTATAATTATAAATATATATATTAAAATAATTATAAATTTATAATAAATATATTTGAATAATAAATATATGTATTATATTGATAATTATATATATTTGTATATTAATATATATATATATAATTATATAATTATATATAATTATATATAGAGAGAGGAGATGGGTCTCGAGAGAGATCTCCATGGTGATCGTGTCGGTCATTACGTCTTCTACAGTTCCAAAATGTATATTACTAAGGAAATCGATCTTGAGTTGTTGGTTAGAGGTAATCTCACTGTTCTATCGGTGTTTGGGACTGATCATTACTCAACAGTGGTGGTTTCTTTCTCCTATGGTTAGGGTGGTGTGAATCAAAACTTATCCTATATCAAAGATGGTGTATCGATACAAGATATAAGGAGAGGGAACACTTACCATGTTCTTTCCAACTAACAAGATATCATGGATAGATTCAAAATTTGTAATCACTACATTATTGTGAGAGTGTTTTTTCTCTTGGGTCCCAAACCATGTAAATTGGAAGACTTGGATCATTGTCTTATTAAAGTATGGGGCTTCAAAGTCTGTAAGTGCATCCATATTAGGCATGGGTACTTCCACATCTTGTTCCCCTCAGGTGAAAAGAAGAGAAGAGATTGGGGTTATGATTTGATCTTCTTTAAACCAGGTACACTGAGTATTAAATAATGGAATCCACACTTCAATCCATTTTTCATTTGTAACACCATAACTGAATTCTGGGATTGAATCATTGGTCTTAACTTGATCATGTGGCACCCTTGGAACATTTTTGACATTTCTTTTACATTTGTAATTCATATCAAAATGGATAAAGCAATATATGAGGATCTCTATGGGTATTTTGTACAAACTCTTGTTTATGTTGATCTCATGTCCATGTGAATTGATAAAGTGGTTCTATCCACTTTAAATGTTGAATTGGATTTTTTTATAATGTATGAGAATTATGCTTCATTCTTATCATATTTTTAGATAATCAAGCATAGAAAGAAAAAGTGTTTTAGGGATGTTCTCTACTCTTCTTGTAATCAAAAGGGGTATGATGTTTCCAGATGTAGGAAAATGAAGAGTTCATCCAAGGCTGATCCTAGACCAGAGAAAGACACCGCAACTTATCAAGTAGAAAATGATTATTACTTTTGAGTACATATAGTATGTGCTAGAACCATATTAATGTTAAATGAGAGGTATGGTGTAGGGTGGGACAAGGCTGATTCGGTTTTATCCCATGTGGATTTTTCCACAAAAAACCCTCATACAATTCAAACAAAAATTTTCAAGCACGCCCCTCCCTGTATAAGCTTGTAGGTATCCCGTGGGATTGTTCAATTTTTTAAAAAATATATACTATTTATAATCATTTAAATATTGTATATATTTTCTCAATATTAATGGTAGTTTTAAAGAGAATTGTGGATCAACCATAGGTGATGTTTTATGGGATCTGACGGAGAATTTTTTAGCATGTAGTGGAGACGATGTGGTAGAAAACTGTTGCGATGCAATGTAGGTGAGTGATCGATGAGGGGTATTAATAATGGTGTTGGTTGTGTGGTGATTTGAATGGCTAGACATATGAATGGATGGTGAGACTCTAGGTAATTAATAGTATTATAGGAGTCAATTAGGGTTTTCATGAGGACCTTTCATATTTTCTTAATAACAAAATAAATTTCAATAATAAAAATAATAAGTTGTCCCATAAAATATTATGATTATAATAACTTTTTTAGAATTGAAACCATGTGCAAGGGAGATGACTTCCATTTTATTAGAGGTTAGATGACACACCATTTGAACAAGGTTAATAATTACTATATGAATATTATAATATCATATTAAAATAATAAATATAGAAAAATTTAAAATTCACATTTGAATGAATGGTGAATTAGTATGACCATTACGGTGAGAAATCATACGTATTGGTTTAATAATTATTTTTTATTAAAAAACTAAAAAGTTAAAGAATAATATATTTTAAAAATAATTTATATATATATAGAGATCAGGACTGTGAGTAAGCCCGCAGTTTCATGGGCTCAACCCGCCTTGGCCTGCACCTACGTCGGCACAACCCACATTGGATCATGTTGTTAATGGTTAAAAATTTAAGGCCTGACCCACCCTGAATATGCTCCATATCTAGGAATCCCAAATACCATAGACCTATTTTTAATTACTAGGAACCTATTGAGAATGGGGAAGAAAGTTCTTCTAGGCAGGACAGTGGAGACGGCGAATAGGCTGAGATAGTAGATGGGGGATGGCTGCTTAGAAAGGGGCAGCAATAGATGATGAATCCATTGTGGTGAAATCCACTAAAGAAGTGGGTGTGCAAGAAACTGATGTCCATTAACTTATTCAATAGCCACTTATTTCTTCAATGACCTACAAAGGCAAGAAAAAAAATGTACATCGCGGCAATAGCATATTTTATGACTAGTATTGTCAATAAAAATTAGAAGTTGAGGATTAAAAATGTTTTGGAGAGGGGGAAATCCATGCTGCCTACTACTTCTAATAAATAGGGGCACGTGTCAGAACTCTTGATAACATAGGTGATGAGGTTTAAAGTATTCATGATAGTGGGAAAGAGGAACTACCCATGACCAGTGCGTCTGGACATGCTACTCTGATGGAAAGAAAAATCAGCCTGCAAGAGCTTGATGGGGAGAGCACAAGAATTCAGGGCTAGCATATTTCTTCTTCTGCCAATTTGATAGATACAGAGGGGTTTTTCACCAAAGAAATATGGGAAAATCTATTTAATTCTTCTTGTTTTCTTAAAATTTTCAAATAGAAGGGAGGAAATATTTGAGGAATTTGCAACAATTCTGAAGCTATCTAGGTTGGAATACTAAGGGGCTCAAGTCTAGATGGTTAATAGGATGTTTGGAATATTGAGGATCGCACCCCACCATATAACAAGTATGAGACATTTAAATTGCCAAAAACATGTAGGTGAGGAGGAAAATTGAGAGGTAGGCATGCTGACTGGTTGGTTGACCCACGGTGGGAACGTATAAGTGACCACTGTTGGGGGTGCAGTTGCAGTGCCAGGGTGTGTGGGACACACATGCACGATGATAGCATACTATAGAAGGCCTTTGGGTCATGGTCCTATAGTAAAGTTTACTTGGCCTATGGGTCATTTTGTAATGGGATTTATTGCCATGTGGGCCCATGGGTCTTGTAATGGCCTCCCTCTTCCAAGAAAAAAGAGGAGTTTCCGGGTTTATTATAAAAAAGGAGAGGCTTACCACCTGATTTTTTTAATATATATATAATTACTTAGGTGATGAATGATGGTTAACCAGGTGAGTGCATGGGGATCAACATCTGGATTCGACGGTTGTGGCAGTAATATAGGGTGACAACCAGGTGGATGACTGATGGCGATCATGTAGAGATGAAAATCATTAGAGTGTAGTTGTGGGGGAAAGGAATACAAGATGCACATACAGGATGGGCATGAACCATAGAAGGCCTCTAGGTCATGGGCCTAAGGCACATTTACTTAGGCAATGGGTCATGATGTAATTAAATTTTATTCCCACTAGGCCTACAGGTCATGTAATGGGCTCTCTCTTCCAAGAGAAAAGAGGTGTTTCCTAATTTAATAAAAAAAGATGGGCTTCTCTCTTACCTATTTAAATATATATATATAATCATATGAAGATATTTATTGTTATATACATATATTTATAAATATATTTTCTTGTAATTATAATTACAAATAAATATATGTTTGAATAATTATAAAATTAAAATAAATATATTTAATTATTATATTTATTTATTAATAATTATATATATATATATATATATATATAATTTTATATGAATAATTTTTAAATATATTTGTTTATAATCCTATATTTATTTATTTATTTGAATAATTATAAAATTATTAAAAATATAAATAAATATCATATTTATTTATTATATTTATAATTATATATATTAATATATTAATATAAAATATATATAATTATGTATAGTATATATAAAATTATATAAAAATAGTTATAAATATATTTAATTATAAATGAATGAAAATAGCTCAGTTATAGATTCAGAGACCAAATCTCGGACTAAAACATTATTTTGAAAAGAAAAGCGTGCAAGGAAAAGAGGAGAAAAATAGGTAAAACAAAGCACAAGGTTACCACATAATAATTCATAATCCAAAAATGTAATTAATTCCTCCAAGTCCCTCTAGATCCCAGATTTTTAGGATGTCTTCCTCTTCCCCTAGGATCTCAAACTCTATGATATTTCTTCAACATCTGTGGGGTCTCATGATCTTCATTCAATAATGATTCAAAAAGGCCTCCTGAGGTGGAGATAATCCTAAACATTCAAGATAAATACTGGAATTTCATCTCAAGATTGGAACGAAGTCCATCTTCAATTTTAATGGCTAACAATTCATGAACCGATAAGTTGTCATTGAAGCCAAATACTTCTAGATCCATTGAAGAGTATGTTGCTTCATACTACGAGAAATACAAGTATGTCGCTTCCTTACCAATGCCTTCCATGACTGTTGACGCTCCTTTCGTCACAAAATTTAAAGATTGAAAAAGGGGATTATCTTAACTCAAAGTGATTCAACCTTTGGACAAATATTAAAAATTGAAAAAGGAAGGAATAAGAAGAATGTTGCAGAAGGGTCGTGCAAGTTCTACGATGGTCTCGCAAGTACACTTGCGCGCCGCAATGGTCGCGCAAGTACACTTGCGTTCCCTAAGTGATAGCCTCCCGGGGTCTTCTCCAGCCTATAAATAGACCCAGTGGGCCCCCCATTTCGGGAGGAATTTTTTCCAGAAACTCAGATTTGAGCTCCCAGTGCCCTAGTCTCTTCTCAAAGCTTCTGAAACACTTATAAGGTAATTTCTTACCTAGAACGGAAGATCTAAAGTGGGGGAGGAAGGCCTAAGTGTTGAAAATCATCAACACTTGCACGCTTGAGTGGCCATCCCTTAAGGGAAATGGCCACACTTGCGCGCCGCCTAACTCCTTCAATAGAACTTGCGCGCCACTCTTCTGGATGAACCTTCAGATGATTCTAAAGGCTTTAACCAAGAGTCGCTCAAGTATTACCCTGCTGGTTAACTGTCGCGCAAGTACCCATGTGTCGCGCAGGTATACCTGCGCGACCAGGACTTGTGTTCCCACTCAGTACCTACACGCCTGCCAGGACTTGCGCGCCCCTACCTTTCTGGGTTCCCTTTTTGCCCATTTCACCCCTCTTAAGCCATTCCACCTATCCTATTCATGATTCAGTATTCAAGACACTATTCAAAGCCATTTATGGCCTGATTTCTTGATTTTACTTCCTTATCTGAAAGGAATTCTATGGAATATCTCTCAAAACCTAGTGATTTACACATCTTTATGTCATTAAATATTGATATTTCATTCATTCAACCTCATCCTTTAAGATGAGAGAACTCATTAACCTGGGCCTCCTTTTCATAAATAAGCCCCAGTCATAATTCTTAACCTGGGACTCCTTCTCAAGAATAAGCCCCAGTCAGAATCATTAACCTGGGCTCCTTTTCATGAGTAAGCCCCAGTCTCAAATATGGGCATCCTCTTCAGGAGTAAGCCCCAAGTCCCTTAATTTTTCAAGTCTCTTAACCTGGGCCTCCTTTTCAGGAGTAAGCCCCAGTCTTAATTTCTCTTAACCAGTCCTAATTTACCTTTGATCTGGGATTCCTTCTCAGGAGTAAAACCCAATCATAAATCCTCTCCTAATTTGGGCCTCCTTTTCAAGATTAAGCCCCAAGTTAGAGAATTCAAATCTCCATGAAGCACATATACCTTTATAGACACTGTTCTGGGATTTCTTCCCTGATGTAAATCCTAATCTTCATTTATCTGGGTAGTCATACATACATAAGTCCCACATTATTACTTATGATTGTATCTTTCATGGCACAATTGTCTGATTTTTACCAATACCTCTTGTTTCTCACACTGAGCATGAATCAGGTGAGCTTAGAGTGTAAAAGTAATTATGACATCCTTCTTTGATCCATCAATCATAAACATCATACTCCCTTACTCGAACTACGTGGGTTCTAATTCCTTTTCTAAACAAAGGATACGTAGGTAACCCATCTGTGGGTTCGATCCCAACTCTGAAATAATCCATGTCTTTCTGAATGACCATAAACTTCAAGTGCCCCACTGAGTGGCTTTAAAGCCAGCATGGTTGTCATAATTAACAAGAGACTTCTATATAAATGTGTCTAAGGATACCATTGACCAAGAATCTCTAATAAATACAGATGATTCTCTATCGATTAAGAACCTCTAATACATATAAAAGATTCTCTGAATTTCTTACATATCAATGATTGATTGTCAGACTAAAGGAAAGCTCGTTTTATACTTGGTAATGTAATAAGTATTCACGAACATAACTTAAATCTATAATGAGATTCCTGGAGTAGACAATAATTCCCCTCAAAAAGGTGTGATGAGTCCGAACTCCCATCCTCTCGACCAATGCAAATTCCTAAGCCTCATCAGTTCACAACTAATGAGCACCTACCTTTGGAAAGTAGGTCCAAATGGATATGGAATCATTGGATGTTTCCAGTTCTGTGAAAAAACCCATTAGAAACTGATTGGAATGTTTGAACCTTCAATCAACGAGGTCATCCCCAAATTCCGAAGGAAAAAAATGGTGAACCAGACGTGAATCCTTAACCAAGTTAAAATGATGTTTTACCTATTTGTTAGGACCCTATTTAAAACTCAATGAGAGGTCCAACAAAAACAATCATTGACATATGTGATCATCCAAAAGATATAGTGGCTGAATTTATCTTGATTACGTCTGTTATATCAAACAGGCACTCTTTTCCAAGATCTTCTGCATTTCCATAATGGCTTCTCTCAAGTTCACACTTGTGAATACCGCTACTATGAATGCCACTGCTGCTACTCCTATTGGATCTTCATACGCTCTGAGGATGACATCACCTACTCAGCGTCTTCAATGCTAGGTATCAAATGTGCTGGTTAAGGAGTACCGTCAACACAGTACCATCCCAACTCTGGAGGCTGCCCGACAAGCCCTCCAAGTGAACAACTCACATCGGTCGTCTGAATAATGACGACTAGTGATCAAGAAGCTGGCGGTGCTAACCACCATCTCCAACCATTTCAGGTCGTTATCCCCGGAACGCAATCACCATTCACTCCCATATTCTGGGGAGGTGAATGAGCAGATCCCTCAGGGCCTTAATTCAAGGAAGCAGGATTCCTTCCCGAGGGCTCCCATCAATAATCGCCGCCAGACTCGTGCGGCAGTGCGCCCTTAACATGATGAGGGTGTCGACTCTAGGTGTTTGGCTTAGGTTCCCCGAACCCGAGTAGGCAAGACCAATCGCCAGAGGCGAAATCCGGTTAACAGTGAGCAGGTTCTCATCTCCGCCATCTCCGGAGAATTCCACCAACCTAACTTGGTGGAAAGCAACGATCAGGAACACACACCTAACTGTTTTAATTCTGCTGTCTAGCAGACTCGTCTGACAGCATCATGCCAATCCCGCCAGGCAATTCTGGTGGAGTACTATAGGCAGGAACATACACATGTTTATACATCATCGGCTAGTCAGTAGGCTCATCTGAATACATATGATGGAGCTTATCAACCACGTTTGGAAAAGTGCAATCAGCAGGCACATACACCTGCTAGTATTAATCAATCCTACCAACAGTCTCGCTTGGGAGCACACGGATAAGTCAGTCGGAAAGCTCTGGCGACAAACAAGAGGTAGACTCAACTCCCTGCCCCCACACTTGAGTACTCTCAGGATTCACTGACAGAAAAAGGAGGACAGGAGCAGGCACATAAACCTACTCCAAGCACGGAATGGACATATATCCCCATTCCAACAACTGAAGTCACCAAGCATATTTTATCAATGGTGAAAGAGCAGAAGAAAATCCATGCTCATATTCTGGATGCTTTCCAGGATATTATAACAGCTTCAGCAGCATCTCAGGGAAAGACACATAAATATATCCCTACCAGTGGAGTGACACATCAACAGTTCACTCCGGAACAGACACACACATCCGTTCCAGTCCAAGAGGGTTGTGGGGCATACTCCCCCATATCATACGGGCAACCAAGTCAGGCACATACACCTAATTTGAGTGGATATCATCATCCTAACCTGGCTATCTCTTCTGATCAGTCACATACACCTATTCAGAGCATCCACTTTCGTCAACAAGTGGTTTCCAAGGCAAGTAAGAAGGCGTCTAAGAAGAAGACCCACCCAGCATAGTCAAAATATCAAGAGCCAATATGTAACAAGGCCTTGCTCGATACTGGTGTTCTTAAATCCCTCAGACAATTATCTATTAGAATCCAAGATTCTACTCCCTCATTTCCCAATAGTGGGAACATTAATTCCGAAGGTCTTCAATAGACACTTCCTCATGAAGTCTTGCTTCATGAAAATTCGGTCGATCTCGAAGTTTCATCTTCATATGAGAGCCACAGGAACCCTATGTGTGGTCATAAAACCAAGGAGCAATAGATATCATCTTTTGCTGTAACCCATCATGGTGGTCCTCCCCATGATGGTGAATTTCACTGCGAAAGTCATCTCCGCAGTAGTGATGCACATTGCCCGGAAAATGCTCCAGTGGATAATGTAGTGCCGAGAAAGCCGTCTTATCTTGAGGCACTTGCAAATGCGAAACCAGTCATGTCTAATGCTTCATCGCTAGCAGGTGAAATACTTTCTCAATCAGAAGATAGCCCAGGGTGTAGGTAATTCTCCAAACCACCCCTAAGTCATGAATCTTCTAGTTTGATCAATGATTTCTCTACCAATCTTGTTGAATCTGATAAAGCAATAAGGAAATACCAACTCTGGTCAAATCAGGTAGAAGAATATTCATTGAATGATAAAGAGGAAATGCTGAACATGAGAAAACAACTGGAAAAAGGTGAAGTACCAGTCATGTTTTGGACTCTGGATGACTCTCAGTATGACATTCCAAAGATGTTGACGGAATATGGAATTCATGATATTCGTCTCAACATATGGAAAACTCTTTGTCAGTTAAAGAAGAAAGTATTATCTTATGATGAATATGAAAATCATCTTAAGATAATATAAGGGTTACAATGTCAGATTGATTTGGAATCTCTACCAGTATCTCGATATCCGAAGGATGAAAAGCAGCAGAGAGCCCTTCAACGTTCATGCCATGGCACACTAAGAAGATTGCGTCATTTAATTGCCAATATCCCCATATGGTATTCATGTCAGAGGATGGGGTGTTCATGGAGCACTACATTTCATGGTGCTCTCCAGTCATCAAAGCCCGCCGAAAATGGTCTCATGCAATGTTATTGCCCATGGCCAGTCACAGTCAATGGGCTTTGTTTGTAATCAAAAGCATTCCTAAGAATAGGCTTCAACTATTTCATCTCAAAATCATGCATACATAGAACAAGTTGTTCAATTACTCCTGCATCAAGAAAAAAAGAATATTGAATAGGCCTCTCGTATGGAGAAAGCACATCATCAAGTGATAGAAGTTTCGAAAATTATCCAATGGTCTTTTGAACCAGGTGATAAAAGTGGATACAGGTTAATGCATTCAGCTAATTTCCGGACTAAGGTTCGCAAGATCAGGAGAGCTTTTAATAAAGTCTCATACATAGCATGTCAAGAGACACCCCATCTTTCCAGACAGGGGACTCTTTTAAACCAACCCTCGGAATCCACAAATAGGATTCGAGGAGTTGAGCGGGAATAGCAGGAACAGCCCCAGTCCACCGGACTGGGGACTTTTTCAAATCACCAATCCCCTCCTCAGAGAAATTCGGTCTTTTCTCGATTGGTGAAGAAGCCTCAAGAGGAACGAAGAGACAAATTATCAGGAGATTCCCTCCAAATTACGATTCGTCAAGAAGTTCCTGAGGGATCGAATCAACAAAAGGCAATGTCTCATCAAAGACATGGAAGAAGACAATATCATAGAAATGCTGATAGAAGGTATGCGATGCGTTATGCATCAATCAAAGTCATCAATGTCGTTGTTGTTGATCCACCAGATGAGGCCCACTTAGGGGACTCAGATGAAGAGGTTCCTACTCAATAAGATATACGCACCAACACAAATGAAGAAGGTGTGTGTACAAGAAATCAAAGGGTTACTCGAAACCTAGGTAATCCTTCAAGTAACCCACTTCCCCCTCTCCAAAAAGGATCCAACAAAGGGAGGGGAAAGAATCAAGTTACATATCCTTCCTCTGGAGAAGGCCAATCGCTCTCACTAGATAAAAGGTTTTCACAATAGGATGAAGAAATGAAGGAATTAAGGAGGTTGAATGCGGAACTACTTCAGGGTAGTCTTCTTCTTAAGCGTGCTGGAGTCATTCAGCCAAGGGAATTTTTTACAGCTACTGAGATGGATCAAGAATATCCTCCTCTATCAGTACACCCTCATAGGTCTAATCCTATGGGTCAATTGCAACAATAGTTGGCAGTGCTACCATCAGTTGCAGCACCAACCACCACATTTGTCCAAGCTCCAGTCATTGCACCTACCCAAGTCCAAGTTCAACCGGATGTTTCTCAAAAGTTAATAACTACCATTGAGTCATTAACAGCTCGGTTAGAAACTGTGGAAGGGAAACGTGCATAGGTTCAACCCGAAAAGAAATTTTACCCTGAATGGGTAGATTCAATCTCTCCTCCATCCAGTTTTGGAAACCCTGTATTCCCTATTTTCAATGGATCAGGCGACCCTGAACAGCATTTGACGCATTACGTGTCTTTTTGTGATCCTATGATGGGAACTCCGGAGTATAAAGAAGTAGTAAAACTCAGATGCTTTGTATGTACCTTGCAAGGACCAGCCTTTTTTTGGTATACAAGCTTGCAATCCCAGTCAATTACTGGATGGGAAGATTTCCGTCAACAATTCCTTCTTCAGTTCAGTTCAACTTTTCCAAAGACAACAGTGTTTTATCTTACAAACTGTAAGCAAAGGGAGAATGAAAGGGTCTCAGATTTCATTGCTTGCTGGAATGGATTAACATATTCCCTAAGATTAGCACTCCCTCAAGAAGAATTGTTGCCAATCTGTGTGGAAAATTTGTGTGACGAGTTACGCACGCCGTTGATCCCTGTGAAATACACAGGAGGGTTTCAAGACCTTACTTCAATCGCTCAGCAGATTGAATATTCCCTTATATAGGCTAAGGCTAAATCTCGTGTAATTCTATCAGCTCCATGAAGTAAAATGGGTAAATCATAAACTTCTACAGTTATGCTTAAACAAACACCTGTACCTATTTTTACTTCAAAACCTTCATCTTCTCGAAGGGCTCCACCTCTTGAGCGCCAATAAAAAGGTCGTTTCGTCCAGATGATCAAAGAGATCAAAGACAAAAACAATTTGAGGATATTAAGAGCAAAACATACTCTTTACAAAATGAACAAGTTCTTGGTTACTTCATTTCATCTCTGGAAAATAATATGGTTCAATTGCCAAGGACTAAGAGGCCAAACAAGGAAGGAGATGAAGACCATCCCAATTATTTCCCACTTCATCAAATGTTGGGGCATCCCATCCAGGAGTGTTTTTTCTTCAAATACCTCCTGAAAAAGATGGTCGACTCGGGACAAGTCAAACTGAAAGGTTCTTCAGCTCAGATAGCATGTGTTACTGCTACAGTTCTAGAGGAGGAAGGTGAATGGCAAGAAGTCAAAAGCAAAAATGCACAGAAGTATGATGATTGGATAGTCAGAAAGACAATAAACCGAACTCATGCTATTTTTCTAACATAATTAAAGAAACCGATTGTGTCTTCTGCCATGAATATTGCGGTAAAACCCTCTTTATTAGAGGGAAAGTCCTCAATGAAACGGCATGATTCAAAGAAATAAAAAGAATCATAAGAAGATGAGTACGTGTCAAAGCCTAAGTTTTCTTTGACTCTGGCAGACTTTATTCCATCTACTTCAAAGCCACGGGCACCGCCCCACCAAATGGCACAGCCTAAACAGGCTAATCAGGCAGAGTCTTCATCAGACGAAGAGTTAATCTTCAGTTCTATTAATATGATTCAATTAACGGATCCATATGCCAATCGCAGTTCCAATTTCGATGAGCCTGAATTCCCTATATCAAACAGGGGAATCAGAGGAAGTTCCAGAGGCTCAGGATACAGGGGAAGACGTGGATCTTTCAGAAGCCACTATTCCAATTCTACCCCTTCTAGAACTGTCTACGCAGTAGAAACTCGTGGTAGAGCCCTTCAGCGAGCTCAACAAGAATAAGAAAGTTCTTCTACCAATAGAAAATTCAGTCCTAGCATAGTTATTTTGGAAGACTGGTTAAAGGTTCCATCTTCTTCCTCTCAGCAAGTAAATGAATCTAATCGGTCTAATCTTCCAAAATCAAGAATATTGTCAACCTCTATCCCAATAAAAGATGCATCAACTTCCAAAGCACCTGCTTCCAAGGTACCTGTTAAACCACATATTCCTATTGGGAAACGCAGACCTCTGGATCAAAAGTATGATGTATTGAAACACTTGGCCCAAGTACCAGCAAAGTTATCAATTCTGGATGCTTTGAATCTATCAAAAGATCTTTGGGAAGCACACATCGAGGCTTTGTCAAGTCCTCAGGAGTTTGAAACTGAAATTGCTGCAGCTGAAGTCTATCACATAGAGAATAGTCCTACAGAATGCCATGCAATAATATATTTTACTGATGAAGATGAATATGATGTTGTGCATGGACATATTAGACCTTTGTAATTATCTGGCAAGGTCAATGGCGTAGACGTCTGAAGAGCTTTCATTGACAATGGTTCAGGAGTCAACCTCATGCCCATTCATACACTTCATCGATTGGGCCTCACAGAATCTGATTTATCTCCTTCTACCATGATGTTACAAGGATTAGATAAAAATTAACAAGAACCACTGGGCGAAGTTACACTCAGAACTCAGTTTGGAGATCTTTTATCCAATTCAGATTTCATGGTTGTTGATCAAGACTCAGCTTTCAACATCTTTCTTGGAAGACCCTGTCTACATCAACATGCGGATATCCCTTCATCATACCATCAATGTCTCAAATATTGTTTCGATGGTAAATTTGGGACATTGTATGGTGATAAGACCCCATTCAAGACATGTGAGTCTCAATACATTGAGACGGAATTCTATCACATGAAGGGAAGGGAGAAATCCACAACAAAGGAGATTACCAAAGTTAATGATTCATATGGTTTGGAGAAGATTTCAGTAAATCCATTTACACATGTGAGTACAGATTATGTGTTGCCTATCATTCAAATTGACAAGATAAACCCAAATCAAAATACTCTTACGGAAAGATCCATAATGTCAATTATGGAAATCGAGCTAGACAACATGGGAGAAATTGGTAACCCACCAAGCAGTGATGAAAGCACAAATGGTGACGTCTTCATTTCATCTGCTGAAATCCAAAAAGTCTATACTTCTCCAATTATGCCATAAGAAGTTATAGAAACATCATAGGTGAACAATGATGTCAATTCTCAATCCATCATATCCTCTTTATTACCCAAATAAGACCCTTCATCATCAATCAGGTCGAAAATGGAAGATTCTTCTTCAAGATGTGCAAATTTTTACATCTCTTCTGATCATGAAAATTCTGCTTTATCATCTACTATGCAAGTAGAAACAGAATAAATAGCACATGATGAAGAAGAAGAGGAAGATCTCAGAGATGCTCCTCCATCATTTGAAGAGGGTATCTCTACCACTATGGATGAACTCATAGAAATAAATATGGGTACAAAAGAAGATCCACGCCCCACTTTAATCAGTGCGGCCATGACTCTTGAAGAGCAAGAGGTGTATATTTCTTTTCTAAAGAGAAATAGAGATATATTTTCTTGGAACTATATAGAAATACCCGGGCTTTATCCTGATGTTGCTACTCATCATTTGGGTTTACCAGAAGAACATCGAGGATTTAAGCAAGTCGCAAGAAGAACACACCCAACTTATGCTTCCAAAATTGAGGCTGAAGTGGATAATCTTATCAAAGCTAACTTCGTCAGAGAAGTTCAATATCCCAAGTGGTTGGATAATATTGTCCCTGTAAAGAATAAGAATGGACAAATTAGAGTTTTCATCGATTTCAAAGATCTTAATCGACATTGTCCTAAGGATGATTTCCCAGTTCTGATTACAGAACTTTTAATTGATGCAATAGCTGGCTATGAAGCACTTTCCTTCATGGATGGATATTCCGGATATAATCAAATCCAAATGGCCCCATAAGAGGAGGAATCCACAGCATTTATATCCCCTCAGGGTGTGTTTTGTTACCGGGTAATGCCCTTTGGCTTAAAGAATGTAGGTGCAACATATCAGCGTGCCAAGCATTGTATCATTAAACCCTTCTTAGGGAAGTTTGTTTAATGTTATGTAGACGATTTGGTGGTTAAATACAAACAACATTCTAATCACCTGGCTGATTTGGAAGTCATATTCCTCAAGCTTCGAAAACATAATTTGAAGATGAACCCCTTAAAATGTGCTTTTGGGGTAACCTCAGGAAAATATCTCGGCTTTGTTGTACACCATCATGGTATTGAAGTCGATCCTGAGAGGACCAAGTCAATCCTTGGTATGTCACATCCTCAAAATTTGAAAGAATTAAGAGGACTTCAAGGACACTTAGCCTATATTTGGCGTTTCATTTCCAATTTGGTAGGCAAAAGTTTACCCTTCACCAAATTGATAAATAAGGGAGTCACTTACCAGTGGACTGAAGAATGTCAAGAAGCATTTGATATTCTCAAGAAATGCCTCTTGAGTGCATCGGTACTCATGCCACCTGTTGAAGGAAGACCACTTATCCTCTACGTGATAGCTCTAGAGCGATCATTGGGTGCCTTTCTTGCTCAAAAGAATGATGTTGGGAATGAAAACAGCCTCTACTATCTCAGTCGAACTATGATTGAAGCAGAAACTCGGTATTCAAGTATTGAGAAGTGTTTCCTGGCATTAATCTTTGCAGTTTAGAAGTTGAGACACAACATGAAACATCACGAGGTCCAATTGTTGTCTCGCAATAACCCGCTCATATTCATCCTTAGTCGTCCAATTCTTACAGGATGTCTGGCAAGGTGGCCAGTTATTTTGCAGCAATTCGACATTCAGTATGTGTCTCAAAAGGCGATAAAGGGCCAAGCTCTGGCTAATTTCCTGGCTGAACACCCTTCAGTGTAAGACACATCTTCATATATTGAACTCCCTGATGAGGAAGTCTTCTCTATTCAAGAAAGTCCTCGGGAATGGGAAATGTATTTTGATGGTGCTTCTAGAAGACCAACAGGGAGGAAAATGGAAAATCTTAAATTCAACAAAGTTGGATTAGTAATTTTGCTCATTTCTCCAAAAAAGGCAGTGTTACATTATTCCTTCTTATTGTGGGAAGGTGGTACCAATAATGAAGCAGAATACCAAGCTCTCATCGCAGGTTTGGAATTAGCACTTCAAGCACAAGTGAATCACTTAAAGGTGAAAGGTGATTCAGACCTGGTTATAAAACAATTCAATGGGGATTATGCCATCAGAAAAGAATAACTAATCCCTTTGTATGATTACTTCAGAGAGTTAATGGTGTAATTCCCTTTGGAACCGAGATTTTCTTATGTCCCAAGATCACAAAATGCTCAAGCTGATGCACTGGCTAATATATCCATGGATCTGGCAGATCCAAATCTGGACGAGACAACCATCAGTATTGCCCACCATCGTGAAATTTCACCTTATGTTCAAATCAGAACAGAGTAAATTAATGAAATTAGTCTCATTCCTAAACCATATGGTCATACTACAGGATGGATGTCACCTATCAGGGAATACCTTCAAAATGGAACACTTCCACCTGATAGAGATGAGAAATAACAAATCCGGCGACGTGTGGTCAATTTTACTCTTTATGATAGCCCAGATCACCTAGAGAAAATTCTCCGCAAATGTGGTTTTGATGGATTTCTCTTCAGATGCATTGATGGGGAAGAGACAATGGATGTCATGAAAGAAGTGCATGCAGGAGTCTGTGGTGACAACCAGTCTGGACATAGACTGTCTGATCAGATTCGAAGGCTTGGATACTTTTGGCCTTCAATGATACAAGATTTTGTTGATTTCACAAAGAAGTTTCATTCATGCCAAGTACATGCCAACTTCATTCACAAACCTCCAGAGTTTCTTCATACAGCTAAATACTCATGGCCATTTTCCACATGGGGAATGGATGTGGTGGGAACTTACCCTTCGGTTACGGCCAAGCAGTTTAAGTACATTCTTACTGCTACTGACTTCTTTTCCAAATGGGCAGAGGAAATACCTCTCAAGGAAGTCAGTTCTAAATGCGTTGCTAGATTCATCAAGTCTAAAATCATTACCAGATTGGGTGTCCCTCATACCATATTGACGGACAACGGCACCAACTTCTGTTCATCCGAGGTGAAGAAGTTGTATCAAGAATACAACATCAAATCCAACCATTTATCTCGGTATCATGTAGCGTCCAATGTCCAGATAGAAGCCTTCAACAAGACTCTTTCAAATATACTGCAGAATATGGTGGTTAAAGATAAGAATTCATGGCCTGATAAACTCTTTCATGCTTTATGGGCTTATCGGACTACCACCCGCACTGCAACTCGGTCAACTCCATATTCACTTGTATATGGAACAGAAGTCATCTTTACCATTTATGTTCAATTTCCTTCGCTCAGAGTAGCCATTTTTGATAAGTCATCTACATATGAACAATCTCAAAAGCGATTGAATGAATTGGAACGGTTAGATGATAAAATATTGTGCACTTTGCACCACTTGGAAGTCTATCAGAATCGAATAGCACGAGCTTTTAACAAAAAAGTTCATCTTCGTTCATTCACTCAGGGAGAATTGGTATTAGTTCTCAGAAATCCAATGATACTAGGAAAGAAACCTCCCAAGCTTGAGCCAAAATGGGAAGGACCTTACTCAATACATAGGGTCTACTCCAATGGAGCTTATTCATTAATCTCGATGGATGGAGAACTCATCACTACTCCAACCAATGCCAGATTTTTGAAGAAGTATTTTGTATAAACACAAAATATATCATCTGAAAGGTCATGTATGACCTTAAACTACACCACCATCCAGAAAGATGTTAAATTTCATAACCAACGGTCCATGCATATGACCCTAAACTATTTGCACATACGTCCAACATGACGTTAAACTGTGGAAAAAGTTCCCTAATTCGTCCAACATGGCGTTAAACTATATTGTCCCCATCGTCCTAACTACATGACGCTGAACTATACAGAAAGTACTTGATACATCCTACATGACATTAAACTGTACTTTTTCCCTGCTACATGACACTAAATTGTGCATAACCAATAGTCCTAACTGCAAGACTTTAAACTGCATAGTCCCTTTATATGTCCTACATGACATTAAACTATGCATCGTTAAGGTTGTTGTTACCTCTTGTTTCTCACATCGAGTATGACTCACGTGAGCTTAGAGCAAACCTCAACCATAACACTCTCTCTGGGCTACTAACCATGTGTAAGTCCCAACAACATCATTTTTTAGGTCATTGTTCCCGAGAACAACTTGATCATTAATTCATTCTTTAATTGAACTACGCGGACTTTGATCCTTGCCTTCCAGGCTGGGTACGTAGGCAAACTCCCAAGGTTCAAGCCCAAAACCAATCTCTTCACATCGGTTCACCTCCATCTCATATGATGTTGATTCGTGAAACCACCCCTAGAATCAATATCTTTAAATTGGTTCATTTTCATCCTTGTTATACGACGTTAAACTATACAACACTTTTGTCCAGTATGACAATAAACTACAATATTCTTTGATACCCTCACCTGAGAGGGAACCATTATTTACATTGATTTTTCAATCATGTTTCATTTCAAAGACTACGTGCATACATGGCAACGCCCAAACCTTTTATCTTGGGTTAAACCATCATTGTACTAAAGTCCCCTTTCACCCTTCACATGTATGAACCAAATTTGTACAGAAGGTATTTCTAGAACTGTGTGGGATTGATTCCCATCCTTATGGGATACGTAGGAACATTCGAGTGTCCCTCAAATCCAGCCCCAAGTCTTTTGGGCCAAACCCCAAATTCCACTTTTAGTCCCTTGGCTGAAAAGTCCCAATGAAAACACACACTGTGTATTTCTTACAATGGTCCAAGATCTATGACCCTAAACTAAGATCTTTAATCCTTTTTTCCACACAACGTTAAACTGTAATTTAATAACTACATATGGCTTGATTCCTATCCTTATGGGATACATAGTGAAGTCTAACATTTTAATTCAAGACCCAGCCACAACATGATTATGGTTAGCATTGATCTGTGTATCTTTATATACATTGGACAATACCCATATTTATGTGTCATAATCCTAACCTTAAATATTTTCAGATCTTCATAGCCCTTTTCTTGACTTTTAGTCACAAAAATGTCAAATTTCTGAGAGTTCCTTTGCCTGACTATACAGCACGTGCCCTTAGGCGGCCTTGCATAAACAGCCTACATAACAGACTTGTCAGTCAAAAGATTTTATTATTTGACTATGCAGCCAATGCCCTTAGGTGGCCCTGCATAATTCAACCCCCTAACGGGTTTGTTAAATAATGGTAACTTAATTCATGGGAAGAAAGCCTCTTTTGTCCTTATTGGTCTTAAATGACAGTATGTAGGGATCCGCAAAAATAGCCATCCTTAACATATTTGTCCCATATACTTTTTCATGATCTGAAAGTATTCAAGTCTATGGTTTATATTCTCATTCCCTACATTTGGGTTAGACCTTCGTAGAAGTGATATCCATCAAGTTCTTCAATAATCTTGTTCAGAAATATCTCCTACATATTCAAGTACCTCTTTCCATACAACAAACTCTATACTTTGGAAAATTTGAATCTCCATAAACTTTCACTGGATTTTAGCAGTAGAAAGGTAAATTTCTAAGAGTTCTTTTTCCTGACTATGTAGCACGTGCCCTTAGGTGGCCTTTCATAAACAGTCCACATAACAGACTTGTCAGCCAAAAGATACTATTATTTGACTATGCATCCAATGCCCTTAGGTGGACCTGCATAATTCAACCCCCTAACGGGTTTGTTAAATAATGGTAACTTCATTCTTGGGAACTACTTCTTATAATGCCTTTTAGCTCTTTTTCATATCATTCCTCAGATTCAAATATTCTTAAGTCATAGTTTACATATTTTTTCCCTCATACTTGAGTATGGTAATATGTTTTCAGATAAACTGTCAAAGAATTGAGTCAATTATAATTCATTCGGTCAAATCTATTTCAACCTTAAACATTAGCCTCCTTATGTCCGACGTGCATGACTTTAAACTACCCACAAAAGACAAGGGAACTCTAAATAAAAGTCAAGTTCCATCTCACTAAACATACATTTTGTATGATTTAGGTAATATTGAGCAATTAAGAGTTTCAAAGTTTGTAGGGTTATTTATCTTAATCCTAGTAAAAATAAAACTATGCTTACTAGGCCCATTGGCTTAGGTAAAATTTAAAGTAGGTAGCGAAATAATACAAGCATAAATGATTGAAGATAAAAGTACTCTTCATTGATGCACAAGAATTAGAGGGACATCCATAGATTGGAGCCTCTTATCTTTTTCAGGAGATTACAAAAGACTTTCAACATAAGTCATCACTCGATGTACATCATCCCGAGCTTCATCAGCAGCTACTTGAAGCTCGTGCACTCGACCAGCTTCACTCTTCTCAGCTTGATGGAGTGACTTCTTGGCATCTGCAATGGCTTTCATACCATTCGTTTGAGCTCCCTCCAATGAATTATTGAGTTGATCAAGTTCCCCAGTAACAGCATCTAACTGTTGCTGGAGCTGCACCTACTGGACGACTTTTTCTTTGATTTTATACTTCATCTCCTTCGTCTTGGCAGCATAATCAGCCTCAACTCGGGATACCGCAGCCTCAAATTTTCCAATGTTAACTGAAAGTTTCACCCTGGTCGGATCTTCGCGACACTTTTTCTCCTGCTCCAACCTGAAGATGACATGTTTCACCGCGGCATGGATCTTTTCATATCCAAAACCACCAAGTCCTAGCATGACAAACTGGGATGAAAATTGAAGGATCTTCAATGATAGCTCTTCTAAATGCACCTCAGATATGATTTTCCATATGTTGTTCCATGCCTTGCGTCGTGAAAAGCTGAATGCTTTAAGCACATTTGGGTCTGATTCAACATCATCATCACAGGGGGGCATGTAATCTGGGATTAATGCACTTAAATAAGTGCAATGTTCTACTCCTTCCCCCCTGATCTGTGCTTCTTCGCTTTCAATTCTCTTTGGGGCAGAGGCTGAGGCCTCACCTCCAGATCTAGCCACTGTAGTAGATGGCCCTGCATAATTAATTGAAATCTTTGGTTATCATCAAAGGATAACAAAAGAATCGATTGTCTTGAAAATTAAGTACAATCACAAATATTGTTATCCCTTACCCGATGGTAGATCAGCAACCTGAGAAGACTCCTCCCCATCTTTCCTAGTCTCAACAAGATCTTTAAGATGGGTCTCAAGAGGGTTTACTGGGTTTAGATCTACTTGATATAATGTTTCTGCAATGGTAGGGTTGACATCAATGTCCACACCCTCTTCATGCATTGGCAGTTCAGCAGCTTCTATGGATGGAACTGCATATTATTTTCAGTCATGATTAAAAGTGTAAAATATAAGAAAATTTAATGGGCGAAATATAACACTCACACCCAAGGTCTTCTAAATCACATGACAACTTAGCATGATCATAAAATTATTCTAAATACATGCCAAGATTCATCATTTCATCCAATGATATTTCAGAATCCTGGTTAGTCTCACCAGTGGGAGCATTTGATGTGTCTTCATGATGACTTACGTCCTACAGCCCCTGACCCTGGACAGCATCTTCGGATAAAATCACGACATCAATTGCAACAGTCGCCAGAAGCTCTAATGCAGTATTTGAACATGAAGTATCACAGAATGGAAGTCAACCAGTGTTTTGTTCAACATTTTTATGAAGCATTGTTGACTTACCAGAAACAGGTTCTTCTCTTCTTGCAATAGTAGCAGGAGGAATATTGGGAATAGATGCTAACTCTTATCCAGGAGCAGCCAAGTCAGCATGAATCTGTGATTGTTCCACAGCACCCTCCGTAGTCCTCAAAGGAGGATCAGTCCTTTCCCTCAGAGGGGAAATTGAAGAATCCTCTGAAATCCCAAGGAAAATGAGAAATCTTTTCATGGTTTAGGACTCATGATTATCTGAAGAACTTACCATTGCTAATGAAGTGTTTAGCTATGGTCTTTTTCCTCTGATGTTTTTTCTTCCTTGGATTTTTGGGAGTATCAGCAGTCTCCATTATAGGTACCTAGATGGGAGAGGGGAAATCCATGTGCAACTCCTCATCCATGGCCTACTGACCTGGAGATATCTCGCTTGGTTCGCGAGGAGATTAATCAACAGCCCCGATGGCAGTACCACTGGGGCTATACTATGGAGAAGTAACCTCAGTAGTTTTGGCAAGCTGAAATATGAAGAAAACAATTTCCTTGAATAACAAATCTTCGACTGAAATCAAGTTGCAAAGCAAATAAGGAAAGAAAACTTACATCTTCAGGAGCCACATACTCATGCCACTCCTCATCAGTGGTGTCGTGATCCATCATTTCCTTCACCCTCTTGGTGATAGGGATAGAATCATTAGTGTCATATATTTAGGCATTTAACTCTTTGACATAGGATCTTACTTCATCAGGGTTATCCTTGAAATGAATATTCGCAGGAGCCTGAAGAGTCCCTATTCTAGGAAGACGTAACCCTTCACATAACTCTATCCAGATATTTTTAGTATCACATTATACATCCTGCCATGTCTGAATGGCCTTTGGTCGTAGATATGCAGGTGTACTAGAAGGTTGTGAAGAGGGTCCTACAACCTTGGATTTTAATTTCTTTCTACTCCTGCAACTTTAAAAATATAATGAAAACTTATTACTCTATAAAGTTACTTGCAATTAAAATTGCCTCAATAAAGTAACTCACCAGGAGTTGATGGAGTGGATCTCTGGATTCTGATAGGGGGATTATATACGGAATGGGGCCGTTTTGACACATGTTGTATCTTCTGAGAATCTGATAAATCAGACTTGGTTGAAGAACTCGGTGAACCAGCTTCAGGAGTGGAAGAATCACCTACCATCTGAATTGTTTCTTTCACAATGGTTCTCTTCTTCTTCCCAACCAGGTCAACAGGTTTATTCAATATGGCCTCAGGATATGATGCTATCCAGTTTTCAGCATACCATACGGTCAAATTGCTTACCGCTTTAGTATTTGGTAAGTCAAAGACTGCCCCAGTCCTTTCCATAGCCATTAGCAACCATAGTTGCTGAGCAACCATTGGATGCTTCTCTGATCTGATGTGCACTGGAGGAGATACAACAGTTTTTTGCAGACACTTGAATTGGCATGCAAATCGATATGGAGAATAGGCCTCGCATATAATTTCCCCATCAATTCTGGTGTCCAATACACCATCTCTACAGGCCAGCATATAAGACCTCTGTTCCAAGCTGGCTGATCCATCATCAAAAAACCTCCCTTATCGGCGGATTTCCATAGGGAAAGAAGTGGAATTCCTTATGCATACCCAGTCGTGGCCTAATATCATAAGCATTGAGGTACAAAGGACAAATTCTAGAGAAGTCCTAAACAGATGTCCTGAAAGAACTTCCGGGAATCTATATTCTGTTTTGAACAGCATATGTCCGGAAGTGGGTGGCGATCCATCCCCATAAAACATGGAATGGTCCCACTAATCTCAAAGGAGACTTACCCATATATACATGGAGTAAGCTCCTGTGAATCTTTGCCAAAACTGGGCTATCCAACCCCACCATCTTCCTCTCAGCCAACTTGGCTACAATAACGAAGGTCCCTGGCCTGACGCCTCCCTTCGAATCTCTAACTAGAAAAATATAGACACTGAACCATAAGGCTAAAAATCCTGCCAGACGGGTCTTCTTTGGGATTTTATGATTCACTTCATACCCCCATTTCTCAAACTCTCCTTCTTCCAGAGTTGACCGGAATGTGCTAGGAATACCTCTCTTATCTGCTCTAGGGCAGCTAGTAGGATGAGTACAGGTGGTCCCCTTTTCTCTCTTCTTCTTCAGAAACACATTCATCCATTCCTCTGGATGAATATCCCTTCTAGAATAAGTCTTTGAAGTCTTTAAGATTTTGAGCTTATGATAAATCTCCAATAACTCTCAAACCAAATCTGGAGTCTTCTCTGGATCATTCATGGTTCCCTTTAGAGGGATGAATTCATCATACATATCACCCAAGATTGGAACCCCTGAGATCTTGTAGACATCCCACAAACTAATGCCTACTTCTCCATGGGTCAGATGGAAAGAATTAGTTTCTGGGCTCCAGCGGCTAATCAATTCTGGTGTAAAATTATCATTCCTGTAAACATATGTCTACCCAGCCCAAACAGCTTCATAAATTGCAGCTCCCTTCAGATCCTCGATAAAATATTCATAAGTTTGTCGCACCCAATAAGCCCACATCCATGTTGGCTTCACCCCTCCTCCAGAACGGAATTCCCATTTCTCCTTCTAGACTTTATATTGATCCATCTGAGAGTTTCAAAAGATTTAAGGATTACAATGTGGTTGCATCTCGGGCTTGTGAAGTTTCATATCTAGAGAACATGAGCTATGATGCATTATATAAGCTTTATTTACTGTTCCAGCATTTGAAAATGTTCCTGCAATTGAGACATTCACTGAAGAAAAGTTGGTATATGATTGAAACCAGGAAGGCGGGAGATAGTTCTTTGCCTCTGGAATATTGACATCTTGCAAGTGACCATGGCCGTACAGAGGTAGATAGATGCTGTGTGGGAAATCATGATGATATTTCTTCAGATGCTTAGCCAAGTCCGGAAGAGTGCTTTCGCCGAAGGAATAGTAATCATGTCCAACGATGTCCATCATCTCATCAATTCTTTTGCTCGATAGTTCATCAGTCGTTCCGATTCTCTTTGGAGCCATTTTATCTTCACAAAAGTTGAATAATTAACTCTTAAAGTATTTTAATTTTTCATAAAATTTGTGAAGGATTTGAAGAAATTGACGAAGTCATTAAGGTGCGCATGTCCCATAGTTGGTGTGCAAGTATTCTTCAGTCGCGCAAGTATTGGTCACGCAGGTATCACCGTGCAAGTCTAAATACCTTAACAGCAGCACAACGCAAGAAAAAGAAGAGCGGACGAGCAAAATCCGAGAGCCAAGATGCACGCCGAGAGCAAGAAGTCCGTTTTTTTAATAAAGTTATCATTTTTTTTAGAAAAGCAAGCATTAAAGCTTCAATTAAGCAAAACAAATTACAAGAGTCTGAATGAGGGGATTTTACATTTTTCTCTAGTAAGAATATAAAGAAGCTCCTCATCAATAGTGGTCAAATTCACACCCGAGTCTTCAGAAATACCTTGATTTGAAAGTTTATTAGCAAGAGAGTTGGCTTCATGGTAAACATGTGTGATGATGAATTTATTTTAATCAAGATTATCAAGACATTTGATCCATTTCAATGTAAGCTTCCAGGCAAGATGGATATGATTTTTTCGAACAACATGGACAATAGTAGAAGAATCACTTTCAAACCGGAGATCATTCCAATTTCTTTGATGAGAAATCTCCACTGCTTTAATTAATGCCATCATTTCAGCTTCAATGGCAGTAGAGTGACCATAAGGACCATAGAATCCATCAATTAAATCACTGTTGTGATCACATAAGACAATACCATATCCAGCGGGTCCAGGATTTCCTTTCGAAGCACCATCCAGGTTACATTTGATCCAACCTGCAAAGGGGCGAGTCCAGAAGATTTCCATAGTACCCATGGGTTTAGGAAAATTACCTGACAGATGAAGCCTCCTCAAGATAGTAAAATCTTTGATAGAATTATGACATTGTTCAGTGTGGAAATGATTTGAATATCGAGTCACTAAGAGAATATTTGAAAGGAAAACATTGTGATTAAATGTGGCATTTTCATGCCTACTTTTGGTTCTGCTTTTCCATATAGTGTGAAAAGTTTCAGCACAATAAACAAGAAATAAAGCATGAATCTGCTTGGAACATTGTACTGCTGAAATTAAGTGTAGAAAATCTGCAATGTTGTTGGTTTGTGATATTGAGATGCCAAAGAGATCAAATATAATGATCCAGAGTGAAGCAGGAGTTTCATAGGAGAGGAATAAATGATCCAATTCATCTATATGTTGATGGCACAAGTCACATCTAGATCATAGAGAGATACCAACCTTCTGAAGATTACTGTCCACTGGTAGTTTTTGCAGGTGAATTCTCCAAAGAAGAGTAAACCGAGAGGGCTGAACCCATCTTCTGAATTGTGGAACAGCATTGGAAGTGTTGCCCTGTATTGAATGGTTGTAAAATCATTTAGAGTCAATCATTCCATTTGAACTTGGTTCCCAAACCATGATATCCTCAGAGTTAATGAAATCATAAGAATTAACAATTTGAGCAATATGGGCAGGCAAGATACTATTCTGCTCAAAAACGTGTTGCCGATATAGAGGGTATTGACGCGGCCATGACCCTGTGTGTCGTACCCTATGCGATCAAAGGCCGTATCCCTATGCGCCAGACCCTGCGCGCCCGAAGCTCATTTGCGCGCCATACCCTGTGCGCCCCAATTTCCTTTTGATTCTTGATTTCCTCAGAGTCAAATATGCATTTTTTTTATCCAACTCTCAGGGGGGCTTTTTTTTACGCTCCTTTCGTCAAAAAATCTAAACATTGGAAAAGGGGATTATCTTAACTCAAAGTGATTCAAACCTTTGGACAAATATCAAAAATTTACAAAGGAAGGAATAAGAAGAATGTTGCAGAAGGGTCGCGCAAGTTCTACGATGGTCGTGCAAGTACACTTGCGCGCCGCAATGGTCACGCAAGTACACTTGCGCACCGCAATGGTCGCGCAAGTAAACTTGTGTTCCCTAAGTGATAACCACCCGGGGTCTTCTCCATCCTATAAATAGACCATGTGGGCCCCCCATTTCTGGAGGAATTTTTTCCAGAAACTCAGATTTGAGCTCCCGGCACCCTAGTATCTTCTCAAAGCTTCTGAAACACTTCTAAGGTAATTTCTTACCTAGAACAGAAGATATAAAGAGGGGTAGGAAGGCCTAAGTGTTGAAACTCATTAACACTTGCACGCCTGAGTGGCCAGCCCTTAAGGGAAATGGCCACACTTGCGTGCCGCCTAACTCCTTCAATAGAACTTGCGCACCACTCTTCTGGAAGAACCTCAAGATGATTCTAAAGGCTTTAACCAAGAGTCGCTCAAGTATTACCCTACTGGTTAACCATCGCGCCAGTACCAATGTGTCATGCAGGTATACCAGCGTGACCAGGACTTGCGCGCCCATGCAGTACCTGGGCGTCTGTTAGGACTTGCACGCCCTTGCCTTTTTGGGTGCCCTTCTTGCCCATTTCACCCCTATTAAGCCATTCTACCTCTCCTATTCAATATTCAGTCTTCAAGACACTCTTCAAAGCCATTTATGGCATGATTTATTCATTTTACTTCCTTATCTGAAAGGAATTATATGGAATATCTCTCAAAACCTAGTGATTTACACATCTTTATGTCACTAAAGATTGAGATTTCATTCATTCAACATTATCCTGTAAGATGAGAGAACTCATTAACCTGGGCCTCCTTTTCAGAAATAAGCCCCAGTCATAATTCTTAACCTGGGCCTCCTTTTCAGGAATAAGCCACAGTCATAATCATTAACCTGGGCCTCCTTTTTAGGAGTAATCCCCAGTCTCAAATATGGGCATCCTCTTCAGGATTAAGCCCCAAGTCCCTTAACTTTTCAAGTCTCTTAACCTGGGCCTCTTTTTCAGGAGTAAGCCCCAGTATTAATTTCTCTCAACCAGTCCTAATTTACCTTTGATCTGGGATTCCTTCTCAGGAGTAAAACCCAATCATAAATCCTCTCCTAATTTGGGCCTCCTTTTTAGGAGTAAGCCCCAAGTTAGAGTATTCAAATCTCCCTGAAGCACATATACCTTTATGGACCCTGTTCCTGGATTTCTTCCCTAAAGTAAATCCTAATCTTCATTTATCTAGGCAGTCATACATACATAAGTCCCACATTATTTCTTATGATTTCATCTTTCATGGCACAATTGTCTGATTTTTACCAATACCTCTTGTTTCTCACACCGAGCATGACTCATGTGAGCTTAGAGTGTAAAATTAATTATGACATCCTTCTTTGAGCCATCAATCATAAACATCATACTTCCTTACTCGAACTATGTGGGTTCTGATTCCTTTTCTAAACAAAGGATACGTAGGTAACCCATCTGTGGGTTTGATCCCAACTTAGAAATAATCCTTGTCCTTCTGAATGACAATAAACTTCAAGTGCCCCACTGAGTGGATTTAAAACCAGCATGGTCATCATAATGACAAAGATAATTCTATATAAATGTGTCTAAGGATACCATTGACCAAGAATCTCTAATAAATACATATTATTCTCTATAGATGAAGAACATCGAATACATATAAAAGATTCTTTGAATTTCTTACATATCAATCATTGATTGTCATACTAAAGGAAAGATCATTTTATACTTGGAAATGTAATAAGGATTCACGAACATAAATTAAATCTATAAATAGAGTCCCGAAGTAGACAATAATTCCCCTCAAAAAGGGGTGATGAGTCCGACCTCCCATCCTCTCGACCAATGCAAATTCCTAAGCCTCATCAGTTCACAACTAATGATCGCCTACCTTTGGAAAGTAGTTCCAAATGGATATGGAATCATTGGATGTTTCCAGTTCTATGAACAAACCCGTTAGAAACCAACTGGAATGTTTGAACCTTCAATCAACGAGGTCATCCCCAAATTATGAGGGCAACAAAAAATTAAAACATTCCAATCAGTTTATAACAGGTTTGTTCGTAGAACCGGAAACATCCAATGATTCCATATCCATTTGGACCTACTTTCCAAAGGTAGGTTCTCATTAGTTGTGAACTGATGAGGCTTAGGAATTTGCATTGGTCGAGAGGATGGGAGGTCGGACTCATCACACCTTTTTGAGGGGAATTATTGTCTACTTAGGGACTCTCTTTATAGATTTAAGTTATGTTCGTTAATCATTATTACATTACCAAGTATAAAATGAGCTTTACTTTAGTCTGACAATCAATGATTGATATGTAAGAAATTCAGAAAATCTTTTATATATATTTAAGGTTCTTCATCGATAGAGAATCATCTGTATTTATTAGATATTCTTGGTCAATGGTATTCTTCGACACATTTATATAGAAGTTTCTTGGTAATTATGATGACCATGCTAGCGTTAAAGCCACTCAGTGGGGCACTTGAAGTTTATTGTCATTCAGAATAAAATGGATTATTTCAGAGTTGGTATCGAACCCGCAGATGGGTTACCTACATATACTTCATTTCGAAAAGGAATCAAAACCCACGTAGTTCGAGTAAGGGAGTATGATGTTTATGATTGATGGCTCAAAGAAGGATTTCATAATTACTTTTACACTCTAAGCTCATGTGAGTCATGATCGGTGTGAGAAACAAGAGGTATTGGTAAAAATTAGACAATTATTCCATGAAAGATGCAATCATAAGAAATAATGTGGGACTTATGTATGTATGACTACCCAGATAAATGGAGATTAGGATTTACTTCAGGGAAGAAATCCAGGAACGGGGTCCATAAAGGTATATGTGCTTCATGGAGATTTGAATACTCTAACTTGGGGATTACTCCTGAAAGGGAGGCCTGAATTAGAAGAGGATTTATGATTAGGTTTTACTCCTGAGAAGGAATCCCAGATCAAAGGTAAATTATGACTAGTTAAGAGAAATTAAGACTGGGGCTTACTCCTGAAAAGGAGGCCCATGTTAAGAGACTAGAAAAATTAAGGGACTTGGGGCTTACTTATAACGACCCATACTTTACATACATTGTTAATACTTCAAAATTGAAGCACACTTATTACAACATATGACAAAACCACAAAGGACCGTATAGGTATAGTGTCTTTAGAAACTGGGAAACATAAACAACTGGTTCATAAATCTTCTACAGTATCTCCCGTTTATTTCATCATATCTAGGGTCCCTTTTAGCATATTCAATTTAATATCCATCTTCCTGACCTGGGGAAAAGAAAACATAAAAGGGTGAGCTCAAATGCTCAGCAAGGGCAAATAAAGGAAATAAAAATCATATCATATCTTTATGAAGATCAAAACCTGCAAAAGAGATCATAATATCTTAACATGGAATAAATCATAGAAGTGAAAATGAGATCCCCATAATCATAACATAAAACTTGAAACTTTGTGGCATGCACACATAATCATGGAAAATCATTTCTTGTTAGTCATGACTCATCGCCAAGACTATCTTAGTGGACAAAGTCCCTTTCTGAACCGAGTTCACTCCTCGTTTCAGTCCTGTATCACTGAACTGAAATAACCTTCCGTTCCAGCCATGTCTATCTCATGAGATATAAAATCTTTACCCAATGCATTGGAGGGAGATATAGGTCCCACCCATCTTATAATGAATCCTTTCTTATGTGTGCCACATAATCATAAAACATACATCATCGCATAACACATATAACAAAAATGGGATTCTTGAAACATCATGACATCATAAATCAATTCATATATGATAAAGGAATTCATAAACATAATTCCATCACAACATAGTCAAACCAATGTAAAAATATGGATAGAAACAGAACCCTTTATTATCTTAGATGGAAAATAATTTTGATAAAACACTTGAATTGAATTCTTGAGGAAAATATCCTTTCTTCTTCAAAAACATTTTTCCTTTCATAACATGTCATATAACTTTAAAATAAAAGAAGTTTATTAAAAATAAACTTGAGAACTTGTAAAGGAAGCTTCTTGGAAATAATGTTTTAAAAATCTATTCATGCCGTATAAGTTAAAAAAAACATTCTTCGTACTTTTGTCGGAAAAGTCAAAAAGTACCTCGTACGGAAAAACGACAAAAGATTCCTTTCTTATTCTTTACTAAAAACTCACCTAAGGGTAAAATTGGATTTAAACTATTTCAAGTGGATGTAAACAATATTACATATTGAGGGAACATGGATGTGGATGATAAAATACACCCCAGTAAATACTTACGAATAAACAATCTCGGATAAAAATGAGATTGTGATATTTCCCTTACCTTAGGTCCGATTAGCTTTGTACGTGTCTGAAGCTCCTGTATAATGGTTTAAATAATGTTATTGACTTATTCCAGAATCATACATATTGATATGAGATCATATATGGTCATATTATTAGCTTCTTGTTAGTAATATTTCATTGTTACTTGTTACTCGGGTCTTTATAACTTTTTGTTCTTATGCGTGTTTTGTCGAATAAATTCTTATTCTTATATTTAGGTTATAGATAATTCATTTCCAGAATGGTATTAGTGTAGTATATACCATATTCATTCATTCAATTCATTTATACAATCATTATGAAATGAAGATCATGTAGAACGAGTCGCATCACATCGTGGAGACGGTATTCCGTACGTACGCACGAGTGATGATATCGTTCCTATGATCGTGGAATTGTATTGGAGTTTATATATATATTATTTCAGTATCAATATTACTTAATAATAATCATATATAGTTACTCATTACACCATTATACCCATCCTTGTAAGGTGATGGTGGAAAATAGATTACACCACGGCGTGGAGACGGTATTCCGTACGTACGCACGCGCGGTGATTTCATTTTTCCGTAGGATGGATAGAAGGTGAATTAGGGTTGTTTCATATTTATAATAACATATCAGTATGTAAGTAATACTGATGTTATTACTTTATCATGAAACAACTAAAGAAGAAGAAGTTGAAGAAGAAAGAAATTGAAAAGATCGGTAATGGATATTACCTCTTCTTTGGAACGCCTTTTTGAATCCTCCACTTAAGGAACTAAGATTGGTCTTTGGAGAAGACCAGGACCTCAAGGATTATTCTAGGGAAGTGGAGAAGGGAAAATGGCAGGGGTTGGCCGAGCTTGAGTGCTCAAATTGGTGTGAGGAGGAGGGGGAGGAGGTGCCCTTTTATAAGGGAGGAGAGGGGCACCTTAGGAATATCTCAAAATATTATTTTATATTAAAGTCAAAATCGGTTTATAATGGTTCCAAAGGGTCTTATTTCGAAGATAAAGTGGGGAAGGGTCGAAATCCTATCAACCAATAGGATTTAGACAAGTTTAGGGTATTATTTTAACCTTATCAATTAGATTTAACTCTAAGTTAATTAATTTAACTTTTACCGTGTCTTTTTGTTTTCTTTCACTATATGGTTAATACACTTACTATAACATGCCAAACGAACCCCAAATTGTTTATTATTAATATATATATCCTTATCTAAGTCATTTGGCCGAACCTTAGATTTTTAGGAATAAAATAACAATTAATAATATAATATTTGATTTAAAAACTATTTTGTGTCAATTTTGACACTATTTGATATATGATTTTTGTGAAAGTCATAACAGAATTATATGTTCGAACCAAGTTGATTAAATCAACACTAATATATCATAGCAACCTAGAAAATTAGTGGAATTCATAAAAAGTCTCAAATTATATTTATTTTTGTGTTTATAACATCAATTATGTCAATATTTCATTAATAAGATAATTACTGCATCATCATTATGTCATAAATAAATTAAATTATTTAATGTCTAAAAATTACAAATAAAATATCATCATGTAGGAAATCTTTTTAGCTTTCTAATGAATATTTACAATCGAATTTATCTTATGTATAACCCTATATTAAAAATGATTTACTTATTAAACTTTGATTTTAACTATTTTAACCCTTCTTTAAATAAATTAATAATAAATGTCCTAATCTAATCCAAGTGGGCCTAAATGGTCATATTTTATTCCTAAGTTTGTTTTTGGTCGAATTACACTTGTCCAATAGAATTAGGACATGTGTTAGGGTAATATTAATATCATATTTACCCTTAGTTACCCTATTTACTATTAACCGCGGTAAAAATAGTAAAAAGTTACTATTCACCAAAAAATTATTTTCATCTCATTGAACCACATTTTAGTCCTTGATATTAACCGTGTCTCTCGGATTTTTGAAATTCCATTCACAGAAGCGGTAAAATTAAGTTTTATGCAAAATTCAGTTTTTAACCTACCACTTAGTGGTTTCACTATTCATCAAAAATTGAAAGTTTTCAGAAAAATACCAAAATTTCACCCTAGGCTAATTTCGATATTCTGAGTCCAAAAATGAAGTCCATTTTGAAAAATAAAATTTATAAAATTTCAAAAAGTGGTTATTACTATTCATAACGGCTAGTTTTAATAGCATATTGTTGTTTAGTGAAACTCGGTATTGCGTACGACGCAAGCTATCGAGGAAGGTCGCGATTGCGTGCAAAGCAAGCCAAGCAAGTGTTGTGTAGAAAAAGATTCCTTTGATGATTTATATAACATAAAAGTCTCGGGTGTTACATTACTCCTAAAGAGGATGCCCATATTTGAGACAGGGGCTTACTCCTGAAAAGGAGGCCCAGGTTAATGATTATCACTAGGGCTTATTTCTGAAAAGGAGTCCCAGGTTAAGAATTATGACTAGGGCTTATTTCTGAAAAGGAGTCCCAGGTTAATGAGTTCTCTCATCTTAAAGGATGAGGCTGAATGAATTAAATCTCAATCTTTAGTGATATAAAGATGTGTAAATAACTAGGTTTATATAGATATTCCACATAATTCCTTTCAGATAAGAAATTAAAATCAAGAAAGGATTCCATAAATGGCTTTGAAGAGTGTCTTGAAAACTGAATCTTGAATAGGAGAGGTGGAATGGATTAAGAGGGGTGAAATGGGCAAGAAGGGCACCCAAAAAGGTAGGGGCATGCAAGTCCTAGCAGGCGCGCAGGTACTGAGTGGGCGCGCAAGTCCTGGTCGCGCAGGTATACCTGCGTGACACATGGGTACTTGCGCGATGGTTAACCAGTAGGGTAATACTTGAGCGACTCTTGGTTAAAGCCTTTAGAATCATCTTGAGGTTCTTCCAGAAGAGTGGCGCGCAAGTTCTATTAAAGGAGTTAGGCGGAACGCAAGTGTGGCCATTTCCCTTAAGGGATGGCCACTCAGTCGCTCAAGTGTTGATGAGTTTCAACACTTAGGCCTCCCTCCCCCTCTTTAGATCTTCCGTTATAGATAAGAAATTACCTTATAAGTGTTTCGGAAGCTTTGAGAAGAGACTAGGGCGCCGGGAGCTCAAATCTGAGTTTCTGGAAACAATTCCTCCCAAAATGAGGGGCCCACAGGGTCTATTTATAGGCTGGAGAATACCCCGGGCGGTTATCACTTAGGGCACGCAAGTGTACTTGCGCGACCATTGTAGAACTTGCGCGACCCTTCTGCAACATTCTTCTTATTCCTTCCTTTGTCAATTTTTGATATTTGTCCAAAGGTTGAATCACATTGAGTTAAGATAATCCCCTTTTCCAATCTTTAAATTTTGTGACGAAAGGAGCGTCAACAATGACCCTTTCACCTTCCTAGACCTCATGTGGTATGATATTAGAATTCCTTTCTTATTAAAGAACACATGCCTCATATGAGTCCCTTCCAAAGGATACATAAGCATCTTTCATTATATCAGAATAGTTTGGTGGAAAAGAAAACTCCGCATTCTTGCAATTGCATAGGTGATCAACCTGAAAAGGGGGAATCTATAAATAATTGATGTTGGAGAGATCAGGCTGCATTTGAATCATAGTAGGTGGGACATATGGATCCTGAGATTGGTACTCATGTGATTTGAATTTGTGAGGGATGACCAGTTGGAATCCTTCTTCATTTACTAAAATTGTTTTACCTTTTCATTTCCTTGACACAAATAGTTTCCCTTGCATTATATGTTTATTAACTTCCTCTTTAGAAACATCTTCATACATAGATTGGAAATCCATTAATGTCTAACCATCCATCAGTTGATGGTCACCCACTATTATAACTGCATCATTACCATGCAATGAAACAGTGTCACTGCCTCTACAGGGCACTGCATTTTTTACCTATGGAAAAGTAGCAGGTCCAAAATTCCTATATTTTTCAGGAAGAACTAGAATCTTAGTAACATTACGGGAATAATCCGAACCTACCTTCCCCTCCTCCACAATCTCTACCCATGATTTTATGTACTTCCTCTTAATAGCCAGACCGGAAGACTTAGGAGAAGCAGTGATGTTGGATTCTATCTAACCACCTCCAGCATAAGCATCACCAATGGAATCCTCATCAGTACCACCCAGCCTCCTACTAGAAACACCTCCAGTTACATTCATAGGGGAATAAACCAGTATGATTACTCTATCTCAAGGCAGATCCCTACCATCATTACCCATACCAACTGAAGCATTTTGGTTCTCATCTCAATCCCTTTTAAAACATGAAGTATCATTCTACCCGCGCATAAAGAATAAATCAAAAATTACTGGATTTTTATAGACCAAGAATATTGAAAATAAAACCAAAATGGGAAACCCATTCATATTCAATATTTTGATCAAATTCTTCATCATTGGTTGAAAGGAAGACCCAGTCGACCAAGATAGATTCCAAGTCAACTTCGACCATAAACTGATCATAATGACCAAAATGAGACAATTTGGTTTCATTATCTAGTTTAATCTATACCAAAATGTCCATCTCAATGTCATGAAGAATCCTGGGGTTTCAAAGTACCCAATTAAGCCCAAATATGTTAACCCATTCCTATATTAAAGAGCATCCAATTTATATAGGGTTGAATATGAGGTCACATTCACTGATGTGAATGAATCCCAACTTGAGAAAAATCAATCCAAATACCCAAGCCCATAGATTCATATTAGTATAAGTGAAAAGAAAATTGAATAATCCATGTTTGAGTGAGACACATTGCCAATTTTTTATCCCCAAATACCTGAAATGAAAGCAAAGAGATCATCAAACTCCAATTTAATTGAACCTAATTGAAAAAGAAGACTCCCAATAACTACATTCTCTCTAATTTGAATCCATTCCAAGACTACTATCAGGTCAGCCCTTATATGGGTTACATTACCCTTCTAGATAATACCAGTGCTTTCCGATGCATGGAAGAGAGAGAAGTAATGATTGTGATATCTAACCCCAGTTAGAGCACTCACATCCCTCTTGATTCTCATAATATCTGACCCATCCTTTACTGCACCAATATACTTGTGGGATTCAAAGTGTCTATATGAAAGAAAAACATCAAGAGGCACCATCGTCGAAGGCATTAAATAGAATCCCTAATCTTCACGGTGAGCTAGAGAGATAGAGACCTGTAATTTTTCATCATATTCAGTATACCTTAATATATATATATATATATATTAATAATTATATTTAGATAATAAATAAAATTATTTAAATAAATATAACTATATAAAAATATTTATAATTATATAAAAATATTTTTAAATAATTTATTTATAATTATACCAAGACTGCGCAAACCATGAATTATAGTCCATGGTTTCAAAAAATTTTGAAAATAAAATATAAATAATGTATAGGAGAGATAGGGAATGTAATCATGTGACAAACCACTTCAAAAAAATTAAAATATTCATCTATGGGATCAGCCACCATCACTACCGCTTGGATGACGGGCCCTCAATTATGTTTTGGGCTATTATCATGTCTCGTCGTCATTATAATCCTGTCGGGTTGGATCTTCTTCCAAACCCAATCCCTCCACTACTGACTTGATAGTCTTAGTGTCTGAGGATTCCCCATCAATAAGGGAGAACTCCATGAGAATTTCCAAATTTCTCATAGAAAACCACTTTTCTATTAGACTTTTTTAAGATGTCAAGAAAAAAAATTATTTTTACTAGAATATAATTGATCCATGATAAAGGAGTGCTCCATAATATAAAAATCCCATCTCCCCTTCCCCATCTCTCATCGGGTGATATCCCCCCATATGAGTTTCTAGCTTCAATTATAAATAAATGTACATATTTAAACAATTATAAAATTATAATGAATATATTTATTATATTTATTATTATATATATTCAAATATGAATAAATATTTATAATTTTATAAATATATTTATAATTATATATAAATATTTTTAAATATATTAATTTATAATTAAAATTAAAAATATATATAAATAATTAAATAATTATAAATTTATAATAATTATATTTATTTATAATTATATTTATAAATAAATATTTATGTTTCAAAAATACTTAGTTATAATTATATACATTTAAATTTTTTTAATTATATTTATTATATTATTAAAATTCGGCCTTTATCAGTACTTTGTTGCCACTGATAAAACATATCTTTATCTATTCTAGAATTTTATCCCTGATAGAGATTCATTTTATTAGAACTTACTATTTTATAACTAAAAAATCTACTCTTTATCATCGCTTTTTTGAAAGTGTTGAGAAAATCCATAACTGATGTTTTAAATAAACCCCAAATAGAGTCATCCTCGCTCGCCTCATTCAAGCTATCACAAAACTGAATCGTTGCTGCTGCTCTTCATTGATCTTCTCTATTAATAAATCCTCTCAAAAGCTAAGGTATTTCAATATTTCTACTCATCTTTAATCATGATCCAAAATATGAACCCAATCAAATTTTCATCCAATCATATCTTGTCAAATGAAAAACAAATGGTCAACCCTCTAGTGGTTGACCCCTCTAAAAATGCTTGGCATCCACCGCTTACTGGAACCTAATTTCTTCAATTTTGGCTTATTGGAGTGTTTTTTATTGTATAATATGAAACGAGGAGCATTTTCTGGATTGTATTCCATTAAACTGGTGATGGTTTTCCATTGAACCAAGGAGCATTTTCTGTGTTGTCACATTATGTTACATTCCTTTCAATGTAGTTGGTTTGAAAGAGTTTCTATATTAATTTTTTTCCTATACTACCTCCCATGAGGAGAAAATGGTGTTTTTAAAATTCCTTCAACCCTTGTCTTAGAATGGTATTCCATAACATGTGTTTTTAAAAATTCCTAAGTGATTTTTAGAAAAGACTATGATTTTTTAATGTGTCATGTGATGCCACCTTGAATTTCTAAATAGATATTTTTTGTCAATTGATTTTCGATCCAAATGTTTGTAAAAATTATATAACAACTTCTAAAGTATGAATTTGGTTTCAAAAGAAATAGAGAGAATATGATTGATATCTTTAAATTTTTTCTCTTTACCAAATTATTTTCAAAACAATTGTATAAGTGTTTTAAAGTGTTTAAAATGATTGAAAAGGATTTTTACATTAACCCTTGTGGATATTTTATTCAATGTTTTCTTATATTAATATTTATATAAATGAACATCTTTGTAATTAATAATAATAACAAATAGTATTTTCATGTGTATATAAATATTTTGTTATATGTAATTTGTAAATAATTATTTTTATAAATATAACATAATTAAAAGTAATAATAGAAAAAAATTATTAATAATTTTTATTATGTGTATATAAATATTTATAAATAATTTTGAGTATAACTAATTTTGATTATCTTGAATTAATAATTTCTGTAAATAATTTATAAATAATTTTGAATTAATATTTTTTTATTTAATATTTATTTTGATTTAATACTTTTGAATTTATAATTTTTAATTAATGGATTCTTCATCGGCTCCTTCCCTGGTCGAGTCTTTTCTTCATCACAGGTGTTTTGACAGCCACAAGTTTGTCGACGAAGGTAAGGAATGCAAGAGGAGCATTCATGGTGATTTTCCATGGACACATCGATGTGTTCTTTCTCCTTCTTCAAATACTCCATAGTTTTTTGTCTTTTCTAAAATGGAAACATATATCATTTTAAATCGGGTCCAGATACGATTATATAACAATTAGTAAAAGGTAGAAACTCCATCATTGGTCATCTTCTCCTACATAGTATTTCCAAACCATGATGATTTGATGATCTGGTGGCATACCTCTAGATAATTTGGGGTTTTAATGACTAGAAATGCATACATATGGGTCATGGATTCTTCCATTTCATCTTAGCTGCTGAATATTATAAGATTATGTCGAGGTTCTTTGCTACAATTTCCTTCATGTCGGGTGTTCTCCATATCCTTGAGTGGGATTGGAACTTCAGTCTAACTAAAGTCTATAACAATTTTGTCCACGTTTAGGTCAAGGTACATGGACTTAACTTGGTTCTCTGGAATCCTAGAATTTTACATGATATTTCGATGTTAATCTATGTTTCAAAAAAAATAGGTAAGGAGGCTCAGTGATCCATGTTTGTGAATTTTTATCCCCCTTTGGTTGAAGTATATTTGTGTTCTATGGTGGTTGATAAGGTTGTTTTATCAACTGATGAAGATGATTATAAACTTATAATTGACTATGAGAAGCTTCCTCAGTTCTGCCTTGATTGAAAAATCATAGGTCAGGAAAAAAATAACTATAGAAGGTTGGTTATATGTGCATTCTATTATTCTAGTGGGCGTGATGAACAAAAGTGTATTAAAAAAATTGGGGGCAAATCCCATTGAGGTAATTGGAAACACTGTGTAGGGACAGAATCAAGAAACAGATCCTCTGATTCTAAAGCCCTCATAGGTTGATGCATCTGTTGCTGCTGACGGTCAGAAGGGAAATCAAGTGGATGATTTTTTTACACTATATAGATCTTACCAAAGTAAATTGTCAAGGTTGGTCCTTATTTTTAGGATGTAATTGTAGTAGGACATACAATTCTTGATGACAAACTTCTTAGTGAGTCAAACTTGGAACTTTAAGCACAATTGCATGCTAATTTGAAGCTAGGTAATGAAGATAAATCCAAAAAATATAGAAGGGGATAACTAAAAGTTGATTTGCCCTACCAAGGAAGAGTATCAAGGAAGGAACTAATGATACTATGGAAAAAACCAAAGAGGATGAATTTTTTTGGGACCCCACAAGAGATCTGAATTGGTGGAACTGATTCAATTTAAGGTTTGGGTAGGATATAAAGGGAGGTGATGGTCACTCCCAAGGCACAAGAAGGGGTTCTTTCAAAAGCATTGGATCATTGATTCATCCAAGACCTTATTCAGAGATCAAATGTTGATTCAATTCCTCATAAGGGAGTCCTCACCCCTATCTAAGGGGTGGTCATCCCCATAATATATGCTTCATATTCTGGTAATAATATTCTTACTTTACATGACATTCTAAATAGGTCCAATAGTAGAGAGGTATTCTGTGATGAATTTGTAAATTCCCATGGGTATCTCCATGATGAAGGTCAATCCTCTAGAAATGAGGTTGGAAAGGAAAGTACATGCCTGACTGGGGATCAAAATCCCAGGACACTTGAGGACCATATCCCATTATATGGTATCAATTATCCTTGTGCGGATGATGTGTCAAGGAAGTATCCCATAACTTAAAAGTAGGGATTTCATTCGCAATGTATAAGTGGTGGTTTCTTTTACAGATAGTTATATCATTATGGGTTTTGGTCTGTCTCTAAATGTGGATTTGTGGTTTACCATGACATTTTTCTATTTCCCCTTATTTTTTTATACTCTTTTATTTTTTGTAAATTTTCGGACAATGGGTGATAACCCATGGTCCGCACCGTATTGGTATTATGTGTTCATAAATAATTTTGATTATAAATAATTATATGTATATAAATAATTTTGATTATGTAAATACAAATATTTATTTCAATGTAATTTATAAATAATAATAAAAAATAATTATAAATATGTTTTTAAATATGTATATATAAATATATATATAATATATCAAAAATATATATTTTTATATATAATTATAAGTTTATTTTATAAATATATATTTATGATCACATATTTATATAATTAAATATACACAAATATATTTCTATATATATAATTATACAAAGATATTTATAAATATATATATTTATAATTTTAAAGAAAAATTAAAAATATTTATTTATTTATAAAAAAAATATTTATTTATATAATAATCAAGGCTAAAATTTAAAATTGAAATATTTATTTATTCAGAATAATTGGGTATTGGAAGACTATATTTTTAATCTGGTTTATTTTTTTATATTTTGAAAATAATTGTTTCCTTTTCTTTTAAAAATTATTTCCAAAGAAGATTTAGAGAAATTAAAATTATTTCTTTTATTTTACTAAATTTCACATCGAAACAAACTGAAGAGAAATTGACATTACAATCATTTCTTTGTATAGTCATTTTTTAAAATTTTAAAATTTGTATTAATATATTTTTTGTAGTTTAACGTTTATCTAATTTCATTTTTTGTTAATTATAATGATATATGAAAATCAAGCTATGTGATCTATTGGGATTCATTTCTCCCCTTCAATCATTTTTCTTAATTTTCCCAAATGGGTTAAATAGTGCACGTGGAAGTGATATTATTTTCCCTTGATCTACCTTACTAATTCTCTACTCAATATCATTTCCCTCGATCCATTGTTGGTTTACCCTCTCCCCCACATTCCCATTCATTTTCACGCATTCATCATTTTTTCTCACTCATATTGCATGGAACTCTTATCTAAGAACCATAAAAAACACATCCCACTTATCATATTAGGTGGTGACTATAAATGATAAATAGGTCATGTTTTTTCGGTTCACAGTTGGTAATAGGATCCAGGGTTCATGTATCCCACCAAGGATTATGGATTAAAATGAAATAATTCTTCCCATTTTCTTCCATGTTTCCCTCTAACTCCCATGTATTAGAACAAAAAAAAATTTGAACATCTCATTACCTTGTGTATTTTATTTTTAGTGACCATTAAAGTATTATAATTTAATATTGTTTTATTTTTAGGTGTAAGATCCTAACCTTATCTTTGGTTGTATCAGGAAAGTTTTCAGGTACTCTTTTTTATTTATTTTATTACTTTTTTTGGGTTATAAATTTAAGAGTTTTCTAGTGGAATTTTGAAAGAAATGGAAAAATATAGGGTTGTACATGGTTGGCGCATAGTTTTCCTTAACCATGAACCCCATCTCAGCTTACCATACAACATTGGACAGAGGAGAATTGTGTGGTTTGTACATAGTTTGTCAAACGGTGCACCATATTAGGAGTAATTATGCACCACTATAAAATAGGTGCGTGGTTTAGTTGAAAGATTTGGGAAATCTATGTTCCCTTACCTAAAACACCATGTAAGGGAATTAAATTATATTGAAAATTGGTTTTAAAAAAATCTCAAACCCCTCTTTTTAATCATAAATTGACCCTATGTGGTCTTCCATGATTTTGGAGCTCTCTAGAGAAATTCCAAGCCTTCCAAACCTCTATTCCTCTCAATTCAAATCCCAAATCAAAGATCAATGTCTCTCCCAATAAGAGAATATTATCCATATTGGTTACTGGTTCTTCTTCCTTCCTTTTCTTTTTCTTTTGGTGGATGTTCTTCCAATTTTGGGTTAGATCTAGATATAATATTGTTGATCTAGATCTAGGATTGTAGATCTAGATGTGGATTTAATATATCTTCATTTATTAATCTTGATTTAGGGTTTTAGATCTATATCTCATTCTACATTATTTCACCACTCAAATTTTGGAGATTTCCATTAGGCAATCCATTTTCAAAAAAATGAGGTAGGCAGTTTATAATTCAAACCCCATAGTCATGATCTAGATTACGTATATGCAAGTTATAGAAATTCTATATTTTGTTTTTTTGAAATTGAAATTCTTAAATTGAATAAATTAATGTGGTATATTAATTAATTGAGGTAATTTTGAAATTGTGACATTTATGGATTTTTGACATAGTTAATTAATTGAGTAATTAATTATGAGATATTGGCATTTTTTAATTATATAATTAATTATTGGATTAATTTTGAGGTAATTGGGATTGTGTTTTGAATAAGTAATTGTTTGAATTAATTATTGGATTGGTATTGTGAATTGAACAATTAATTGATAATTAATCAGGGGATTTTGGAATGGTGTATTGTGATTAAATAATTGGTAAATTAATTAAGGAATTTGTTGTGATAAAATTATTATTCATTTTGTAATGAATTAAGATAATTAATTAATTATTGAGTTAATTAATAGGATCGGGTGATTAATTAATTTTTTAGTTAATTAATGAGACTGATAAGATTCACTAATTCATGAGTTAATTAATTGGATTGATAAGATTAATAAATTATAGAGTTAATTAATGTGACTCAATAGATTAATTAATAGTTTAATTAATTAATTAAACTGATATTATTAATTAATTGATGAATTAATTAATGAGATTATGAATAGTAATAATGGAATTCATATGAGAATTAAGATCTAGAATGGTAACAATGACATTCTGAGACTTGGTTGATATAGAATGGTAATAGTGGCATTCTAGAACAAGATATCCATTGGGGACAGTTTATACTCTGGCATGGGCTGAAGTAGGTATTGAGTTTCAGGTGTCCACAGAAAACTTGGTAATTTTTGTGGATAAATAAATAATAATTTTATAACATGATAACTATTTATTTATGCATTATGGGTATTTCTTTATACAATTACACATGCTATTATTTAACTGGATATTTTTCTAGACGTCGTTGGTGGTGTCCTACTAATTTTTACTCACACCCTACTTGGGCTTCATTATCGGTACCCAAATAGATATTATTTTTATAGGAGAAGTTAATGGAAAGGGCCCTCTATTAGATTTAATATGTTGATAGATCATGGATGATGGAACCGGACATGGATTGGGACTCGTTGGGGAGTTGTTAGTGTCCTTGTTTTGATTTTTCATTTTACACTGGACATATATTAACAAGGTATATCTACTAATTCAATTATGATATTTCATCTTTTAGTTTTGATCATTTGTGATCTTGGTGTTGTTCTGCTAAGGGTTATATGTTATTAAGTTATTGATTTATTATTTATGTAAGTGTATTTCTCTGATAAAATAGGGTATAGTATCCCCATGATTGATATTAGACCCTCATAGCTATTCAGCAGCCTCTGGCATATGGGTATGCACGCTTGAGGTCATGTGGTGGTCTGGCTCGAGGAACCGGTGTGTAGAACATGAGTTCGGAAATTACAAAGTGGTATCATAGGCGAGTTTTATTTTCTTATCTACTGAATCACTATTTGGGAAAGTTATATAATATAATAGGATGTTTTTATGCTTGGTTATAACCTCATGCATGGGATTTTCAAACCCATGTATAAGGGAAAACCGAAGTACCCCGGGTGTGAATGTTGTTATTGATATATACTATTATAGTTGAAATTTATTTCACCTTGGGTGACACACTTTTTGTGTGATGTAAAAATGTTTTCATGATTTTCTAAGAATTTAAGTGTGGCATGGTATGGAATGAGAGTTGAGTATGCACGCATAATTCTAGGCACTCCAGGTTATTTTTTAACATGCATAATTTTAGGCATGAATGTGAAAATGGGTTATGGGTAAGTTATTGAAATTGAACTATTTTTACTTGCTTGTGAAATTGAATTGAAAATGGTGCCTATATGAAATTAGAAAGTGGTAAAAGATGAAATATTAGAACAATTGGGTGTCTAAATGATAAAAATAAATAATGAAAATGAGCTATATTTTTTTAACCTTGACCTAGATGTATGATGTTTAAGGGTAGTGTTATCACCTCAGTTTTGACTGTGTGGCGGGGTTTTCATAAAAATACTTATTGTGCCTTAATTGTTTTCATTAAATGTGTTAAAGTTGAGAAAACTATCCTGATGTGTGTGATTTTATTATAGAGTTATGCCTCCATGATGATTCTTATCGGGAGGATGATAAGAGGAAATAGATAGAGATGATCTACAAGTATTGGGTCCTCAAGTACCGATAGTTCTGGGAAAGTAAGTTTAAGAGAAGATTCAAAAGAACTTTTCTAGCTTCATGCAATTTATGGAAAGAAAACCAAGGTGGGTTTTGAAGAGCATTTCTAACTTGATTAGGTAGTTTCAGATGTATTACTCTATGACTTTGGCTGGAGAAGGTGGAACTGAGGGTTTTGAGTTTTTGATTGAGTCTATCTGGAGATTATTGACTACTTGGATACTCCTACTAAGAAGATAGTAAAACTGGATTCTTGTATTTTATGAGGATTAGTGAAGCACTGGTGGGACGTTTAGTATCTAACTAGACAAGCTGATGGTGTGTTAAAAAAATTACTTCTTGGAGAGGTTCTTGGATCACTTCTATCAGAAAATTCTGAGGTATGAGAGAGTAGGTGAGTTCATGATATTGAATTAGGGTACTATTTCCATGATAGACTATGTTGGATGCTTTATAGATCTGAAGTGAATTACTCTAGTGTTGGTATAAGATGAGGCTACTTCAGTAAAATGATTTTTTCAAGGACTTAAGTGTCAAATTAAGTATTGGGTGAACATGTTCAGGATAAAGAAGTTTTCAGAATTGGTAAATCTAGTTCTCATAGCATAGGGGAACCTTATAGAGGATTCCAATGTAGGAATGATGGTTACTAATGGATGATTAAGAGGCATGTATTCTTACATCAGGAAGCATCTCTATGATAAATTTATCCTAATTAGTGGAAAATAGAGTGGTTTCAAGGAGAAGTTAGTTTCACAGGACCTTTCCCCATTGATTTTCTACCAATGTGGTAGGCCATTACACTATCATAGACAATTCCTTGACCACCAATGGAGTGCCGATAATTTGGTAAGATGGAACATCTTTATAAGGTCTACGAGAACATGTGAAATACTGGTAATGATGGGGAATCTAGAAAAAAATAGTGTAGGAAAGGGATATTCTACACCATATCAGGTTGACAGTTGGAGTTCTACTGGTCGTGGTGATATAGGTAGTGGATGCAGTACATCTGGGCAAGAGCACCCATTTTAGTAGGTTTTTATAGTATAGGGGATTCAAAATACATCACAGGGAAGAGGGATAAGATTGTTTCATGAATTTTATCCTACATTGGTGGATAGAGAGGTTTGACCATCAACATTGTGGTGTACTATTCTTGTAACTTCTCTGTTAGATAGTTCTTTATTTGATATTTTTACATCTCATTCCTTTATATATGTAAATATTTTTAATGGTGTGATCTTGGTTTTGGAGTTCATAATTGGAGTATTGATGATAGACACACCTCTAGGAGTACTGTCTAGGGACATCTACTTGTGCAAGGGATGTTCTCTCAAAGATGGTTTGTCTCATCTTCTCTAGGATCTATTTTTATTAACATGTTAGGATTTAACCTAATTATGGGTATAGACTAGTTATTTGCATACTAATCCCACATAAACTATTATCATAGGAGATTGACTTTTACATATCCTGAGGGTGACAAGTATATTCACCATGGAGAGTGGGATATCTGGGTAGGCCAAGTATGTCCAATTACTCAAAAACTAGGATAAATAATAGCCCAGGATGCAAGTCTATTGCTGGATGATAGATGTGTAAAGATGGAAGTATTTCCTCCTGTAATAGATATATTTCAATTTGTGTTTCTTGAAGACTTCTCAGGGATGCCACCTGAGAGAGATGTGGAATTCACTATTGAAATCATGTTGGGAACTAATCCAGTATCAATTCCACCATATATAATGGAATCAACAGAGCTTCAAGAGAATAATACATAGTTGGATGAGTGGGGGGATAAGGGGTTTATCCATCCGAGTAAGTCACCTTTGGGTTCTCATGTATTGTTTGAAAAGGTAGCTGATGGGACTTTGTGCTTCTGTGTCTATTACCAATAGTTGAACCAGATAACAGTGAAGAATCGTTATTCTATTCCATGCATTGATGATCTCTTTGACCAGTTGGGAGGAGATTGTTTCTTTTCTAAGATGTAATTTAGATCAAGGTACCTTCAGCTGAGAGTTCATACCTCTTATATACCAAGGACTTCCTTAAGAAGTAGGTATATCCTATATGAGTTTATCATAATATTTTTTGGGTTGATGAACACACCAGTAGTTTTTATGGCCTTGATGATTGCGATCTTTCATCCATAGATAGATCAATTCATGGTGGTGATTGTGGATGACATATTGGGGTACTCCAAGACTTATGATGGTCATGTCAAATATCATGACTTTCTCCTGAGTAAAATGAGAGAGAATCGGCTATACAGCAAGATATCTAAGTGTAAATTTTAAATTTATCATGTACACTTCTTATGTCACATAAACTCATAGGAAGGGGTTCTATGTACCCAGAAAAATTTCTGGCAGTTGTGTCTTTGGGAGAATCCTAAGAATGTATTCGATATCCGAAGAATTTTGGGGTTGGTTGTATATTATTAGTGATTCATCCAGTACTTTTCTAGATTGGAATTTCCACTAATGGGATTGAACAAAAAGGGGGAAAAGTTTGAATGGTAAGATACATGAGATATTTCCTTCCAGGAATTGAAGAATCGTTTGACATCGGCACCAATCACGATCCTACCTAAGTTTGTTGAGGTGTTTACAGTGTATTGTAATGCTTCTATAATTGGAATTGAAGCTATATTGATGCAAGGATATTGAGTTGTGGCATATGTGTCCTATTTTTTGAGACCACATGAACAAAAATACCCTATACATGACCTCAAGTTGGTTGTAGTGGTTTATGATTTGAAGTGTTATTAGAATTATATATTGGGTGAAAAATTTTCTGCGTATACATACTATAAGAGATTAAAGTATATATTTTCTCAACATCACTTAAATATTTTGTAGAGTAGATGGTTTTAGTATATACTATCATTTTATTTTAAGAAATAATATATGCTTGATAAGGGGAACATTTTTTCTAATGCTTTGAGCAAGAAAAATCATACTCAGGCAATTCAAGAGTCAAGTGCTAAGTGGAAGATGATGGATTTGCTAGCTGAGATGCATGTTATGGTTCTAGAGAGTCAAGAGTAGATGACTCTAGTATCAGTTTCAGTGGATTCAACACTTTTTTCCAAATTAGAGACAGGCAACATGGGGATCCATAATGTTTATCCTTGAGGGAAATCCTTGAAGCTGAGGAATCAACATTAGGTAGGATCATAGATGAGTATCATATCATCTACATCAAGAATAAATTTATTTTTCCTATGAGAATGTGGGGGATGCGATGCATGAGTTTCATGCCCTAATGTGAGTTATACATCCTAGTCTGATAAAAGATTAACAATGACCAACAATAATAGTTTTAATTACCAAGCATGAAAAAGTACATAACAGAGTTTGTGACATAATGTTACACCTATCAGTATATGAAAATTGAGAATCAATGACTTGGAGGTTTTATAAAACCATTCCCCATTATAGAGTGTAAGTGGGAAGAAATGACCATGGATATTTTGGTGGGTCTCCCAAGGACACCTCAGTTGAATGATGTTATTTGGGTGGTTATAGACTTCTCAATGAAGGTAGATCATTTCTTTCTAATACAGGCGACTTTCTCATTGGAGAATTTGGGAGAACTATATGTTTGGGAGATAGTTTGTCTGCATGGGGTTCCATAGACATTTGTTTCAACTATGACTCACATTTATATCACACTTCTAGAAAGGTTTACATAAGGTTCTTGGTACATATTATTGTTTTAGTACATATTTCCACCCATAGAGAGATGGAAGACAGAGAATATTATACATGTTCTTGAGGATATTCTAGGAGGGTGTGTTCTAGAATTTGGTGAGTATTGAGAGAAGAACCTAGATTTGTTATAGGTTAACTATAAAAATATTTAATATTAAATATTAAATATGGAACCATAGAAGGATCTTTATAGTAGGCCATGCAGATCACCTTTATTCTCGATAGATGTAGGTGAGTCAGAGTTGTTGGGACTGAGTCCCATATAGAAGATGTCGGAGCAGGTATAACTTATTCAGAAACGTATGGTTATGGATCATAGTAGACAAAATTCATATGCTTCTAGACATTGACATCCCATAGAGTTTAGAGAGGGTGATCATGTATTTCTTCTAGCGTCACCTTGGTTGGGTCATCACTGGATACGAAGGTGGGTCAGGCCGGTGCCTCGGTTTGTTGGACCATTTGAAGTTGTGGAAAAAATCAGTTTGGTGGTGTACCGATTGGATCTTCTATAGAAATAAAGTAATATTATTGGATTTTTTCTATGTTAAAACTAAGTAGGTGTCTCCCCAATCATTCTAATGTGATTTATGTTGATGATTTTGAGCTCGAAATGGATGCATCCTTTGAGTATCATCTGATACGTGGGTTGGATCACAGTGAGAAATTGTTGCAGGGAAAGATAGTGTTGATAGTTTTTATATTATGGAAAAAACAGGAATGTGAAGGAGAAACCTGGGAGAGAGAATAAAATTTGAGGGCTCAATGTCCCAATGTTTTTGGCTCTGGATCTTAGTGATTCTTGGGAGTGAATCATGAGGATGAGCTATTATAAGGTGGGGAGATTGTAAGATCCTGACCATTTTTGGAGTTGTCTTGGGATTATTTTCAGGTAATATTTCATATTTATTTGAGTACTTTTTTTATAAATGAAGAGTTTTTTGATTTAATTTTGAGAGAAATGGAAAAAAAATTGTCATGTGCTCAGTTGGCACATAGTTTTCCCTAATAGTGTGCCCCAGCCCAGCTAACCATGCAACCATCGACTGTGGGGAATTACACAGTTGTAAAACATCTTTTCAAACCAAGTTCCCTATTAGGAGTAATCATGGACCCCTGTAAAACAGTCAAATGGTTAATGTTCATGGTTAGAAAAAATTGTGTGCCTTACCTAGAAATATGTGCCTGGGAATTAAATTATCCCAAATATTAGTTTTGAAAAATTCATGAACCCCCATTTTAATCAAAAATCATCCTCCATTCAACCCTAGGTGATATTTAATGATTTTAAAACTCTTAAAATTAATTCTGATCCTTTCTGAGCTATGTTCTTTATGATTCAAAACCTAGATCGAAGATCTATGTCTCTCCCAATAAGACAATCTTATCCCACATTGTTCTGAGTTATTCTTCCTTTATTATCTATTTCTTTGGTTGGATGTTCTTCCAATTTTGGGTTATGTCTAGATCTAATATTTTAGAACTAGATCTAGGTTTGTATATCTTGATATATATTTAAGTGATCTTTATTTCTTAATATATATTTAGGGTTTTAGATCCGAATCTCGTTAAACATCACTACGTCACTCAAATATTTGGGATTTCCATTGGGTGATCATTCATCAATTAATTGAGGTAGTTAGTCCATAATTCAAATCCCATAGTTTTGATATTGATTATATTTATTCATGTGTTCTAATTTCTTGTGTTTTTTATAAATTGAAATACCTAAATTGAATTAATTAATTGAGGTAATTATGAAATTGTGAGATTTAGGGATTTTTTAATTAGAAAATTAATTAGGGAATTAATTAAGAGATATTGGGATTTCTGAATTAGAAAATTAATTTTTAGATTAATTATGAGGTAAGTGAGATTTTATTTTAAATATTTAATTTTTGGAATTAATTAAAGGATTTGGATTGTGAATTGAACAAACAATTAATGAAATAATTATGGGATTTTGGAATGTTGGATATTTATTAATTAATTAGGAAATTAATTAAGTTAGTTGATTTGATAAAATAATTTTTTAATTATTAATGAATTGAGATGATTAATTAATTTTTAATTTAATTAATAAGATTATAAATATTAATTAATTGTTGATTTAATTAATGAGACTTAGAAGATTAATTAATCGTTGAGTTAACTAATATGATTGAGAAGATTAATTAATTTTTGAGTTAATTAATGAGATTGATATGATTAATTAATTTTTGAATTAATTAATGAGACTAAGATAATTAATTAATTGTTGAATTAATTAATGAGATGATGAATGGTAACAATGTAATTTTTATGAGAATTGAGATCTAGAATGGTAACAATGGAATTATGAGTTTGATTCGATATAGAATGGTAATAGTGGAATTCTAAATCATGACACCCCTTTAGGATAGTTTAGACACTAGCATGGGCTAAAGAAAGTATTGAGTTTCATGTGTCCTCATAAACTTCGGGAATTTATGTGGTTAAATAAAGAATAATTTGATAATGTGATAACTATTTATTTATAAACTGTGGATATTTATTTATACAACTACATACACTATTATTATACTCCGTTTTGTTTTAGACACTATTTGTGGTGACCTACTGAGTTGTACTCACACCATACTCAGGATTCTTGATCAACACCCAAATAGATTTTATTATTGCAAAATAGATTATGTAAAAGGCCCATGTGTTAAATGGATAATATGGGGTTGAATCATGGATAGGGGAACCTTATGTGGTTCGGGACCTATAGGGGAGTCATTAGTGTCCTTGTTTTGAGTTTTCATTTTGACATTGGACACATATTAACATGGAATATCTACTACTTCAATTTTGATACAATATCTTTTAGTTTTGATCATTTGTGGTCTTCTCATTATTCCTCTTATGGATATTTGTTATTCAGTTATTTTTTTATTATTTCTTCTTGTGTATTACTCTGATAAAATAGCATATAGTCTCCCCATTATTGATATTAGACACTCGCTACTATTTTGAAGCCTTTACCATACAGGGAGGCGTACTTGAGGTCATGTGGAAATCTGAATCGAGACACTAGTGAGTGGCACCCGGTTCGGGATGTTACATTATGAAACAAAAAAATGGAGTGTATATTACACTAATTTTTAGAGAGAAAATGTTAAGTATGAAAAATATTAATTTTTGTACAAATATATTTATCAAGAATTGATATAGATAGATAGTTTTCAAGCTTTGTATTAAATTTTATATGTTAATCACATATAAGTTGGGTCCTGATAGGTGAACAGTCTCTCTTGAAACCAGAATTAGTGTAGAAGATAGTATATTAGGTTTTTATAATATATAAATGATTAGTGATAACCCACGTTAATAAAATTTTAACCATTAAAAACCCAATTTGTGTATTTAAAATCACAACCATTAATAATCTTACCTTGAACTAATATTTTAATTGTAAGATGGAATTTTTCTTTGTAATAGTTTTTATGATTTATTTATTTCATTAAATATTAATATTACCAAATCAAATAGGATGGATATGAATCTAAAATGTATCAATTTCAATCATAAGACAAAAGAGTATGGGGATGGGGTGAAAGTGTTCATCGAGCTTGCAAAATATCACATATATGAACCTTATCAAATCTTTTTTATGTGTTTACATTGTTGTTATAAATGACTAATTAGTTCATAGGACTTCAAAGAAAAATTTATTTAGAACAGAATAGATTAAAGTTATAAATATTGGGCTAAACATGAGGAAAAACTAAATGTATCTAGTCTCTGGAATAAGACAATGTTTTATGGATCATCTGATATGATTAAATGTGTGGACAATGACAAAGAATGTATGGATGATGTGATTACAGATGTGAATGATGATGGAGATCATATTGAGTAAATAAAAATGACTATTGAATATGAAATTTGTGATTGTCCAAAATTGCTTGAGAAACTAAATAGATGTAAAAAGATTCCATTGGATGTTTGTTGTACTAAATATATAGTATTTTTAGTCATACTAAAGCTATATAATTTAAAATCTGGAAATAGATAGAGCGACTCAAGTTTTACTGAACTACTTTCTCTCTTGAATGATATGGTCCTAGAATATAATGATCTTACATTCCAATAATATGATTCTAAATTAATTATACATTCAATGGGTATGATCTATGAAATAATATAAACCTATCCAAATTACTGTATACTACTACACAAGGACCATAAATCTCTTAAAAATTCCCAAGGTGTTGTTCTTCTTGATATAAGAAATAGTATTTAGGTCTTATGAAAATTGTATGGTACTTTCAAATCATTCTAGGGTTTAGGGACCTATATGTGTGTGAGGATATTGTAAGACAATTGAAATAGAACACATATATAAGAAATAAATATGGGGATCTTTATAACCTGGGAAACTATCCTCAGTGGAAGATAATTGATCACAATTATCCTAACTTTTGGAATGAGCTGAGAAACCTTCATCTTGCGCTCTCTATAGATCGCGTGAATTATTTTGGTTTTAAAAATAGCATTCATAGTGTATGGTTGGATATATTGGTTAATTATTACATTCCATCGTGTCTATGCATTAAATAAAAATAAATTATTCTATCTCTACTAATATCCATACCAAAATAACCAAGTAATGATATTGATGTTTTTTTGGATCTATTTATTGAGGATTTGAAATTATTATGGGGTTCAGGTGTTAGACTATATTATGATTATAGAAATTAAGATTTCATGTTGTGATCCATGTTATATGGGATTATAAATGACTTTCCTTCTTATGGAAATTTTTCAGGATATAGAATTAAAGTAAATAAAGTGTGTCCCATTTTTGAACAAGTTACACAGTCAATTTGGTTGAAACATTCATCAAAGTCTATTTTTCTAGGACATCAAATATTTATAACCTCACAAAAAAATAACTAGTCTTTCCTGACATCATTCAATGGGAGTTTAGAAGAACGTTTATCACTGTCTCTACTAATAGGTGATCAACTATTTTAGAAATTGAATGATATGGAAAATGATTTTAGTAAACCTTTCTAAAAAACCATAATAAAATAGGTTGGAAAAGATATTAATTTTTTTTAATTAACATACTGGAATTGTTTGTACATCAGGACTTTTCTTGATGTTATACATATTGGAAAAAAAATGTATGCGATAGTGGTATTGTAACATTACTAAATGAACCTGAAAAAATAAAGTATGAAATTATGGTTAGGATGGACATGATTGAAATTGGAATACATGAAGAGTTGGTGCTACTAAAGATTAAAAAATAGAATATTCTTCCTCCAGATTCTTACACTTTCCATGAAAGAGAGATATCTATTTTGAAACTTCTTGAATGATGTAAAGGTTCCAAAGGATTATTCATCAAATATCAAGAATATCTTTTCAATTACTAGTTAAATGTTAATGGGTATTAAATCACATGACTTCCATGATTTTATGCAAGATATAATACTTGTAGCTCAAATTTTTATTTTTCCAAAGAATATATGACATATATTAAACAAGCTCTGTTTATTTTTCAAATCTATATTCAGCAAAGTTATAGACCCAATGAAATTTCCAATTATAGAAAATGAAATTGCTATCATATTATATGAATTGGATATGTTCTTCTTGCTCTCATTCATTGATCTGATGGTTTACTTAAGTCCTCACTTGATAGTACACTTGGTAAGAGAGATTCGACTATGTGGTTCTATAAATTATAGATGGATGTACCCCATTGAATGGTATATGAATATTTTTAAAGGGTTTGTCAAAAAACAAAGTCATCCAAAAGGTTGTAATGAAAAGTGATATGTTTTTGAGTAAGTTATTGAATTTTTTACCGACTATCTATTAGGTATGGAAAGAATTGGTATATACAAATATCATCACATCGGTCGGCTTGTGGGTGAAAGAATTTTCAGAATAGATATTTTCACAATTACTATTATAGATCATGATCAATCCCACCATTACATTTTTAATAAAAGTTCAAAGGTTTCCCCATATGTTGAAACCCACAAATTATTTTTTAGGAATTCGAATCCATCAAGGGATGATATATGGATGTTGAATACACATAATAAATACTCTATATGATGGTTTTGAGATCATTCTTTAAGGATTCAACTGAAAATCAGGATTCAATTTCAGAACAAATTCGATATATAGCCATAGCACCAAGTGTGTATGTATTATCTTATAATTTTTATGTAATTTTTGGTTATATGTTCAATAAAAATGAACATGATGAACGTTGTACCATGAAAAATATTTTAGTTACACTTGTGCTTGAAGTGATGAATGTATCTGGTACCAATGATAGAAATCCAATTTATTAAAAAATTTCATACTTCGGGATCATCAAAAAAATATGGGAGTATGATTATACAATATTCAAAGTTTCAATTTTCCAATGAAAATGGTTTGATAATAATAGTGATTTTAAAATAGATTAATTTCGATCTATGAAAGTGGATTTTATTAGAAATTGTACAAAGATGAACCACTTAAATAGAATCACAGGAATTATAGGTTTTTTATGTTTCAGATCCTGTAAACTGAAAATGGTCAATTGTTTTGTTATCGACCAAAACCACTAAATGGTTATATTTTAATTCAATTGAGGATGATCCTTTCATTGGGATGTTAAAACCATTTCATAGTGGTCCCAATGTCGATGGGGTGTTGTATGTTAGAGGAGACCACAATGAATTCATTTGGATGCTCCACAGAGGGGTCAAATCCCTTCAACTTTTAAAAAAATAGAGTTCAATAATCAAATGATACGTTTTTTGTAATATAAATTTCCTTACCTCATATTATTATCAATTAAATATTTTATTTAAATAATCTAAATAAAATGTTCAACCACTTCTATAGATAATGACTTCTACACATGTCGATGCTTCCAATCCTAAGTAACAACAGGTTTCTCAACATCCTAGTTCTCTCAATATAGAGGAACAACAACCTTTTTCACATTCCAATGATACCAATCCAGAGGAACAACATATTGATGATTTTTAAGGTGAAAAAATGGTAAATATTGAACAACTAGTGTCCCAAAAAATAAGATTGTTTTTTTCTTAACGGTGTTGGAAAAAATTATTTAGGAGAGAAAAATGGAATCAAATTTAAGGTTGGACAGAATGCACATAACAGACCTATTAACCCCAAAAATTACATTTTTAGTAGTTAAACTGGGATCAACCCTCACATGCACATGCTGAATGATGTTGATTTATGGCACAATGTTGATCCTTCATGAAGGTGTGGGCTTGATTCAGTCAGGGGGGTTGCGGACGACAGTCTCTGAATAGTGACAGAGGTGTGGGCGGGACTGCGGACAGTGTGGGATCTCATTAGAGGCATGGGATTATCTCGGCTAACCAAGATGGTTTCAGATCTGGTCCAAATATAGTTTCAGACTAGATCTGGTTGGAATGGGTTTTCTAGCCAACAGATCCTCGCAAGGATGTGAAGGACGGTGATGGTGGTGTTGCACTCTGATGGAGGCGGTGTGGATTGGTTGGATGGTCGGTGGCGTGACAGTGATTCGGTGGGATCCCCGGTATTCGGAATAACACCTACAGTTCCAAATTCTTCTAGACCGTGCGGGTCGCGGTGTTGAGCGGGATTTGGGCTTTTGAACTTAATCTTCTAGGACTTGGGTTGTTTTTGGTTTTTTGGTGTATTTTTTCACTCACTTATTATGGACTTTGTTCCACTGGGCTTTTTAGCTGCTTGACTTTGGTTGTATATCATTAATTGGGCTTTGTTTATCTAGACACTTGGTCTATAGCTATGTGTCTCTGGTCCTACAAAAAAAATTCTTGAAAATACATGAATTAATTACTTTGATTAATTGTTTTTAATTTTTGAAATTGTAACTGACTTCTAAGAATAAGAAACGGGTAGAAAAACCAACATATATCTACTATAAAGTAAGGGTGAGGTACTATTCACTTGAAAAAATGGTACCTATTTTAAATTTACCATAATACTTTTATTTGACATGAAAAAAAATCATAATTATGTTCCTCTATTTATATATATTGATGAATAAAAATCTGAAGCCACTTTTATCCCATGTCATGTGTTATGTAATATGGAATGTGTAAATAAATAAGGGATACGAATAAATGAAAACACATAAAAATGTGGGAAGCATATATATTTATGACATAATAAAAAAATTCATTAAATTGATATTATAAAATAATTGTTACTTGTTTTCCTATATTTTTATCTAACTTAGACACAAGAATCACCATAAGTTGTACTCAATGAATATCTACTATCAGTGGCCTTGAATTGGGTAGAACAATATGACTGCATTAGAGGTGTAGGTTTTTGGGTGAACATATTTTGAGAAAAAAATAGACATGGTGATAAAGAAAAGATAATTTAAGAGTTTTAGGGAATATTATCTACTCTAGAAGAAAAAAATAATTGGCAATCAAAGTTTCTAGAAAATTTTATGGGAAGGAATCAAAGAAAATAAACAACACAAGAACAACCATTACATGAAGATCCCCCACTCCCGAACAAATTTGTGAGGATCCATTCCCCACACAGATATGTATTAGAAGAGTTAATAAATCATTTCATGATTGTATTTGTGAAATTTTAATGAGGAAGACACTGATATATTTCCTATATTGATATTCTACTTGGTGAAAATGAGTGTGATTTATATCTATTAGCACCCACCCATCACCTTGTTGCGATTTGTACCATACACAATATCCAAGTAGATATTCTCCACAACAACAAGAAAAATTCAAATAGGTTATGGGAGAGTGGGTATTAATGTATCTCAAGATATGAGAATTGAGCTACATGTTCCACATTATGATTCATATATTCAAATTAAATAGCAAGCTATTGGAACTTTCATAGCATTTCTATTAGATATTGTAAAAAAACATGTCGATAAGGAGGTATTAATTTCTAGTTTATTTATCTTCAAAAAGCATTAACAATTAATGGAAAAATGACTCAACCAATGAAAAAAATTACATATGGAAAATGTGAAAAGGATAAAATGGAAGGTCTAATAAAAACAATCTAAAGGATCAACATAGTAATCAAAAATATCTTCACAAAGTACTTTTACACTACATATTCAACTTCTGCATTTACTAACATTAACAGTTTATATGGATACAATGTTAGCAAGCAGTGATACGACTACAATTTATTTTGACGAATGGATGTATTTATAGTCCATTACAAAATATATTGGTCTTGATAATGAAAATAAAATCAGCACGTATGAATGGCTAGGTTTCTCATCTATAAATGTAAACATGAGGTGTGTTTTCAGGATTTTTTTTCCAATATCAGGTATGTTGTGTTAATTAGGACTAAATATCATTCATAATTTTTGAAGTCCTAAATATCAATACTATTTAAATTAAAAACCCTGTGAATAGAAATTTTGAATAATTATTACTCACATCACTTTCACACTACTATTCTCATTGGAACCACTGAAATATGTAGGTATAGTTGAAAAATTGGCCACAATGTTTGATAGAAAAATTATAGATGATATATTATTCTTAATACCCATGATGTCGGGGAAAAACTCAAAAATTTAATCATATCAAATATATTTTCATTCATTTTATTACTTATTCCTTTTTGTTTTTTTATTAAGTGATGGTTACTTATTACAGTCAATTTGGATACTCTAAAGATTTATTTTTTGGATTCAACGAATAGATACCCAACAAACTAACCACAAATGATAACGTTTATTAATTTATAATAAACTACATGAAATATTTTACAACGAAAATTAAAGTTACATATTTTATATTATATTTCAATGAAATTTATGTTATTATAGGTTGGAGTTTAAATATCATGAAAATCATGGAATAGGGACAGTCCATGATATAAGGAGACTATTGACTCCTATATATGGATAAGTATTAGGGTATATATAATAAGATTTCAGTAACAAAACTTATATAAAAACAAATTACTAATTTTCTTAGTGTTTCTATAGTTTCTGAAAAAAACCAATGGAAAAGATTTTGGTTATTATGTTTGAAATTTTATGACAGATATCATTTACTATCAACAAACTAGAATCCCTGAATATTTATTTTAGAATATAATTACAATTTCATTTAAAATATTTATTAATAATTTTTTTATTTTTATTTTTCCAATACTACCAATACATTAAATAGTCCTCATATTCAAAAGAGGAAATATTTTTTTTTTAAAATGAATGTGTAGAATACCTGGTGTCAAAATATATACAAACATCATGAAGAGGTGACTTCTTACTACTTATTTAGTTGATTTTCTCATCATTTTATCTACTTTTTTTAGTTAATTTCCTAATCATTTTAATCTGATAATTTAGTTAAATGAACCATTATTCATTTTTGATATTTAGGAATCAACCATACCTTAATCTAATACAAAATGTGTCCAGTATGACTTAAAGTACATGTGTTCAGTTAAAAATCAGTATTTTAATTAAAAACACAAGTCATATAATCAAAAAAAATTAAACTTATTCTGACTGTTTTTATACTTTAGTAAAATGATACACAAGTCATTTTTAACATGTAGGAATCAACCACACCTCAAACTAATACATGATGTGTCTGGTATGACTCAAAGTGTGTGCGTTCAATTTAAAATTGATATTTTTCTTAAAAACAGAGGTCACATACTCAAAAACAAGAAAACACAATCCCATTGTTTTTATAGTTTATTAAAATTATATATAAGTAATTTTTGACATGTAGGAATCACCTACACAAAAATATGATACACGGTGTTCCTGATATGACTCGAAGTGTCAATTATCATATTAAAATTGATAGTTTAGTTAAAAACATGTGTCCCTCACTAAAAACATTTATATGTTATTTTTTATGTGTAGTAATTATTATCATATCAAACTGACACATTATGTGTCCATTATGAATCAAAGTGCATGTTTTTAGTTTAAATTGACATTTTATTAAAAAAGACACGTGACATACTCAAAACCAATAAAAATCATTTGTATTGTTTTGATATATTATGAAAATGATCCATAATTCATTTTTGATGTTTAGGATTCAACCTCAGATCAATCCAATACATGGTGTGACTGATATAACTCCAAGTGCATGTTTTCGGTTTGAAATTGAATTTTAATAGAAACCACATGTGACATACTCAAAACTGCTAAAAAAATTTAGGTCGTATTGATACTTTATAAAAACAATAAATAGGTATTTTTTGACATTTTTGTATTAGCATCAACTTAATCTTATGCATGGTGTGATCAGTATGAATACAATTGTGTGTTTTTAGTTTTAATTGACATTTTAGTAAAAAAGAAAATTGTGTAATGACCTGTACCTTCCAGTTCCGCCCCCATGTGAGTTTTTCCTCTGTTTAAAAGAAATGGTTTAACACATAGTTGTTATGACACCACCCCAATGGGAATAATTAAATAAGAATCAATCCCATCGTGTATAACCTCCCAACTGCAAAGGAAACCACGATCTGACTTTTTATCCGTTCAAAATTCCCTATACCGTAACAACAGAATCTCATCTTTTTATCATGCTAGATTTTCTTCTTTCCCCTTCTTGACTAGATTTCTTTCTTCTCCCTGGTGTTCTTGGAGTCCCCCCTTCCCGAGGCTTGTGGTGATCTTGTGCTGGAGTTTTTTTCTCATCCTTGGAGTCCCCGACATTCCTCCCCTACAAGTCGCGCATCCCCAGTTCTTGGAGCGTGGAGAAGAACTTCGATCCTTGATCAACCAGGTATAGATTTTCCTTTATCTCTCCTTACTATGTATCATGCAGGGTGGGTACGCTATTATTCTATGGGAATGGATGAAACCAAACCTTAACAAAGATAATAAACAGACTTTTAAATAATAATAGAGTGTGTTCGACTTTTTTACTGTACTCTTTTATAATTTCTATATGTTGTGAACTGTATGGGCTATGCACATTGAAAATCATGGTTTTTAGTGGTCTTTCCTTGCGCACTAATGAACCCTTGTCTTCTGTGATAATTGAATGGATCCGACATGGGAATTTGGTTAATTACGTAAACTCGGCCGATTAAATGAATGTCAAGTGAACAACAAACCTTGTGTGATCACCCTGATTAACCAAATCGAAAGAAGAAAACTTAGTTAATGATGTACTTGAGTCTGGAGACTTCCTTATTATGTCTTGGTGGCATGTTTGTTTGTTCTTCTAGATGCTTATGGGGTGACGTGGATGGGGATGGGATCCTCTATTGTGGAACGGTTGTTGGTTGTTAATATCAAGCTATGTGGGGTTGTATCTAGAGGCTTGTTTTGGTTCCAGTACTTTGAGGGATCTCACTGATCCCTTTGTTGTTGTGACTTTACAAGAGAACCGGGTGTGAATACTTAAATTTCTGTTTGGGTATTTCTCTTTCTCCAGATTGTGGTTATGGTTGTTAGTTTCCCAGTAGTGTGGAATTCACCTGAATGGGATCACTTGAACATGAAAACAAGAATGGTTTAAATGGGTAATTGGTTTTGGGAATGAGTTTTTACTTGGCCATGAGTGTTGTGCCTTTATTTTATGAATGAATAGTAATGAGGGTGTTTGTGCTTAGGTTGGATTTTGAAACCCAAGGTTGGGATGAGTTCCTATTACCTATACATATAATTGTAGTTATTATGTTTCTTATTTATGCCCCACACTAGTTGATCACTTAGTGCCGAACACCCCCATTTCATGGGGGAGGGTGTTTTTCCCAACACTCCTATGAGTGGATGGTTATTAGCTACTCTTCTGATCCCTTTCCCAAATATCCCAAGACCCTTCAGGCAAGCTGTGACGGCCTGAGGTCCGTTATAGCCCAAGATTCTTTGAGAAGGGTAGTTGTGGTGGTTGGCCCTGGTGTGTGCGAGCAGGTTGATTCCCTAGTGTCTTCGGGATGAGGCCCAGGTGTCTTCAGGCGTGGCAGTAGTTGTTCTGGACCAGGTGTTTGCGGGCATGGTTACAGGATGGTGGTTGTGGCCCAAGTGTTTACGGGCGGGATGTATGGTTGTAGCACAGGTGTGTGTGGGTGGGGTGTGGCAATGGGACTGCAGTGAGAATGGAGGGATTGGTTCGATGCGTAGGATGTCTTCAATAACCAGTGGGAAAGTGGCGCGGGGTATCCAAATATCTATGTGTTATTACTATACATTACTTGAATTGCATTATTGGGGGAGTGTTCCTTGGTGAGGCTTGGGTGGATAGTTTTCCTTGCTAGGTGCTTAGGTTATCTCTTTTCTCACAGGGCATTAGAATGCCTCCCCACTTGTGCACGATAGTCTTTGGTTTTCCATAATGAGTATACTCGTATGCTCACCCTACGTATATAGAACTGTTTTTATGTTTCTAGGAGGACTTCAGGGATCGTGCAGGGTCGTACTAGCTCATACGTTGGGACAGTTTCAGTTGTTACTTTTCTTTTCCTTGGTACTTTACCTTTGTAGTCTCCTTGTACTTGTGGTATTTAATTTTGTAACATGCATATGGGAATGGTTTTCTTTGGCTTTACTTTTACCCCCAAGTTTTGTGTTGTTGGGATTTATTATCTTATCTCTCGATCCTATTAAAGAAAAAGGGTAATGCCTTTCATCTTGTGTGTGATTCTATACCCTTGGTACTAGTCACCACTTTGGGACCAATTGAAGGCGGGTCTTAGGGGTCATTATCTCTCCTTCAACTTGAAGAAGGAAGGGTGTGGTAATCTGTTGTCCCTTCTCTCATCTTGGTGAAGGCGGGTCATGATAGAATGGTATCAGAGGTAGAGGTTGAGAGATAGTATGGAGTATGGGGTTCGGAACAGTGATTATTGCATGGGATGGTAGGGAGACAGTGTTGGGTGATCTTGGTACGTGAAATAGGCCAGGGAAGACCGGCTATGAAATGGGATTTTTGGGCCACCCGTGATCCGATGTAAGGACTCTGGGCCTACCAAACGACGAAGTAAGGCTACAATGATTGTAGGGTGGAGACCCTAGGAAAGGTACATTCATCATAATTACTTGTGTTCTTGTGTTTCATGGGGATTTGGGGATTTAAAATGAATAATAACTCTAAGAAAATTTAAGAACAATATTCTATACTACTCAAGATTAGGCATTCCTTGTTTACCTTGCAGCTATGTCACCTAGGAGATGACCACGAGTAGTGCGGGAGATCGAGGCCCAGGAGGTTGACTTGGCTGATCGGAAGAGGAATAACCGAGAGGAGGAGGATGATCAGTGGAAAATTATGCTTCATGCCTTTCAACGGTAGACCCTCAGGAAGTACGAGGGTAGCATCTCAAACATGGAGATAGAGAGCTGGATACAGGAGCTGGTGATAGCTTTCAGCCTAATCTAGGATCCGATGAAGTACTAGGTTCCTCTGGCTGTGATCCAGATGCGTGGAGCAGCACGTCAGTGGTGGATGCTTTATCTTGGGGAGAATATGGAGGTTGAGGTCATGTGGGCTGACTTCGAGAGGGAGTTTCGGGTGGAATTCCTCTCTTCCATGATGAAGGCTAAGAAGAGACAGGAACTACTCTCTCTCCAGCAGGGGAGTATGTTAGTGAGAGATTTGGGGATCAAGTTCAAGGATCTCCTTCACTTTTCTCCCGACCTCTTCCCGGATGAGGAGTCTCGGGCGAGACGTTTGGAGGAGGCACTTTGTCCTTCTCTACAGTATGTCGTTACTCCCTTCACCCTACCGACGTACTTGGAGGTCCAGAAGAAGGCTGAAGTTGGTGGAAAGGATGCACATGCTGGGAGGTGTATTGAGAGAGGGAATCCAATTGGGCTCATCAAAGGGGAAAGCCGTAAGCAGCAGGCCTCCAGCATTAGGGCCCTCTAGGTTTCAACCAGCAGGAAGCAGGCCTCAGCAGTTCCAGTTCTAATCTCTTAGCCCTCACCCTTTTCTTTCGGGCCCAGGGCCAAGATGCTTCATCTATGGAAACCATGGTCACATTCAAAATCAGTGCCCGGACTGAGTACGGTACAATGGGGGTGGGTCAGTGGAGCACCTGCCTCAGCAGCAATAGTTTTCAGTTGGGCCCTTTCAGCAGCAGCAGCATGGGCAGCAAGCTCCCGCTCCTCCCAGGGCAATCGTTGCAGGAGGAGGCCGACCTCAGGGAACTCCTCAGGGACCTCGACCAGGGTGTGGTCAGGGAGGCGGCCGACAGTCGAGGGGCAGGGGATATGGGTGTGGATAGTTACACGCCGCAGCGGTAGCAGCTCCAGCAGGGCCAGAAGTCGTCTAAGGTACAATCAACTTGTTTAGTACTCTTTCTTATGCCTTGTTCCATACACGAGATTTGCACTCCTTTTTTCACCTAGTCTGGCCCATGCTCTGGGTTTAGACGCTGAGAGACATCCAGTTCCCCTGGTGCTGAGCTCACCAATCGGAGGTCAGACCGACTTTTTTATGTTTTTTGAGGGTGTAGACTGATGATAGGGCCACATGAGTCTATCAGGGATCTTCTACTATTGCAGATACAACCTTACGATGTCATCTTAAGCATTGACTGGTTGTTCTCTCTATGTTTCGTCATTGACTGCTTCTGAGGAAGGGTCGGGTTTTAAGATTTGGGTGGCTGACGTGTAACCTTCATCGGTGAGCAGGGTTTCCAGAAAAGTAGCAGGTGAGAGGAGACCCTCCTTTCCTTGTTAGCTAAGATATCAGTGGAGTCGGTGGATACATAAATGGTGGAAGTTCCAGGGGGCGTCAGTGAGTTTATGGATGTCTTCCCTGAGGAGGTGGAAACTCTACCCCCTCAACGTGATGTTGAGTTCAGGATAGACTTGAAACCTGGTGCTCGTCTGATTTTGATGGTTCCCTACCAGATGGAACCTTCTGAGTTATGGTAGTTACAAATTCAGATTAACGATCTGATGAAGAAGGGTTTTGTTCGACCAAGTGCATCACCATGGGGTGCTCTAGTCTTGTTCTCAGAGAAAGAAGATGGTGGTCTTATGCTGTTCATAGACTACAAGAGACTGAATCAGGTGAAAGTCAATAATCGCTACCCTCTTCCGAGGATATATGATCTCTTTGACCAGTTGAGGGGTGCAGGTTGGTTCTCTAAGATCGATCTGTGGTTTGGATATCACCAACTGAGGGTGAAGGAGGGTGACATCTCGAAGACTACCTTCAGGTGCAGATATGGGCACTTTGAGTTTGTGTTCATGTCGTTCGGCATCACGAACGCTCCAGCTGTGTTCATGGGACTCATGAACTCCGACTTTTGGGAATACCTAGATTGGTTTGTAGTCATGTTTATTGAAAACATCCTGATCTACTCAAGATCAAAGGAGGATCACGATGAACACTTGAGGATGGTTTTGGAGGTCCTCTGGCAGCACCAACTCTATGGGAAGTTGTCCAAGTTCAAGTTTTGGATGCAAGAAGTTCACTTACTTGGGCACGTGGTGTCCGAACAGGTAATAGTGGTGGACCCATCAAAGGTCGAGCGGGTTGTTTCTTGGGAAGCGCCTAAGAACGTGGCAGAAGTTCATAGCTTCCTTGGACTAGCAGGATATTATAGTAGGTTTGTGACCAACTTCTCCCGAGTTGTGGCACCTTTGACAGCCTTGACCAAGAAGGACCGGGCTTTCATATGGAATGGGAAGTGCAAGGCAGACTTCAGCTATCTGAAGGAGAAGTTGGTAAGTTCCATAGTGCTGAGGTTCCCAGAAGAAGGGGTGGCATATGAGGTATTTTGTGATGCTTCAGGACAAGGCCTCGGATGTGTGCTGATGCAACGATAAGGGGTGATCTCTTATGGGTCTAGGCAGTTATTTCCTCATGAGCATAATTATTCCACCCACGATTTGGAGCTTGTGGTAGTCATGTTCGCAATAAAATTTTGGCGGCATTACCTCATCGAAGAACGCTCTGTGGTCTTCACAGATCACAAAAGATTGAAGTACATATTCTCCCAGTGGGACCTGAACTTACGACAGGGAAAGTGGATGGAGTTCCTTTAGGACTATGACTTCGAGATTTCCTACACATCAGGAAAAGGGAATGTGGTTGATGATGCCTTGAGCAGGAAGTCGCAGAAGGATGCGGTTCGAGAGTCGGAAGATGCTTGAAATGAGATGGAGGAGTTAGTTTCCCTGCACCTATATGCAAGGATGGATGGTGGTAGAGGTTCCCTATATTAGATGACAGTGAAGTCTTCTCTACTATAGCAGGTGGAGGAGTAAATTATGTGTGACCTGGTTAACCAAGGCGATGCTCTGGAAGGGTGGACGGAGGATGGTCAAAATCAGATGCTTTTCCAAGGGAAGTTGTTTGTTCCAGAGGAAATGTGGGAGAGGGTTCTTGGTGTGTTCCACAACTCACCCCTTGCAGTACACCCAGAAGTTTCCAAGATGTACCAGGGTCTGAGGAGATAGTTTTGGTGGCCCGGGGTAAAGCGGGCGGTGGCAGAGTTCGTGGTCAAGTGCCTAGTGTGTCAGTAGGTGAAGGCTAAATACCATGTTCCAGGTAGTCTGTTACAACAACTAGTTATCCCTGAGTGGAATTGGGACGAAATATCGATGGATTTCATCACAGGTATACCCAAGGTTCAAGGAGGCTGCGACGTTATCTGGGTAGTGGTGGACTGGTTGACGAAATCGGCTCACTTTTTGGCGATCAAGGAGTCGGGTGTAGAGGATGCCTTAGAACGGAGGTATGTGGATGAGGTGGTGTGGTTTCATGGAGTTCTTAGGTCCATAGTCTCGGATAGGGATGCATGGTTTACCTCACGAGTCTGTAGAGGATTGCAGCATGCTTTTGGAACCCAGCTATGTCTTATAACTGCTTTCCATCCCCAGACAGATGGACAGACAGAGCGCACCATCCAGACATTGGATGATATTCTACGAGCATGTATTTTGGACTTTGGGGTATCGTGGGTGTGGCACTTGCCTCTGGTAGAGTTTACCTACAATAATAGCTATCACTATACCATTGGCATGGCTCCGTTAGAAGCTTTGTACGGAAGACCATGTCATTCACCCATGTGTTGGACCGAGGTTGGGGAAACAAGTGTTCTTGGCCTAGAAGTGGTGAAGAGCATGACAGAGAAGGTTCAGATTATACGGGAGAGGATGAAGGCAGCTCAGGACTGGAAAAAGTCATATGTCGATAATAGGAGGAGACCCTTGGAGTTTGAGGTCGGGGACCACGTATTCTTGAAGGTCTCCCCTCAGTGTGGACAAAGGAGGTTCGGTAGGGGGAGTAAGCTTTCTCCAAGGTTCATAGGACCCTTAGAAGTGTTGTGACAGGTCATAGAAGTGGCATATCAGCTAGTTCTACCACTGCCGCTACTAAGAATACATGGTGTCTTCCATGTGTCACAACTCTGACGGTATCTACACGACGTTTCACATGTCCTTGACTGGGGAAAGCTGGATATCGAGGACGATGTGACTTTTTTGGAAAGAACAGTGAGGATCAAGGATCGTGAGGAGAAGGTGCTCTGTGGTTGGACCATTACTTTGGTTTGTGTTTTGTGGAGGCATGGCGGGCTTGAGGAAAGTACCTGGGAATGGGAGACTCAGATGCGCGCCTAGTACCTAGAGATGTTTTGAGTTTTGTTTTACTTGTTTGTGATGGAACACTTTACCTTGTTAACTATGGAATGTGTGGTTTTCCTTATTATCTGAATGTGTGTGAAGAGTCCTGGCTATGGGGAGGGGAGGACACGATCACTAATCAAGATTCATTAAGGTGGATGCGATTAAACCCATGAGGGAAAGTCAGTGCGGCCCAAAGAGGATAGTATCTTAACATGGAGGAAGAAACTCCCTAACCCATGTGACTGGGTAGTTTGACCCATTAATGTTGCCTGGATTTATTGAGGGATAGTGTTCCTAGATTTCAATGAGGTTCACTCCTTAGAGGTATCTTTCAAGGTTGTTGTTCGAAACCCCCCTTTTTTCTCCTGGTCTAGTTTTGATTCTCGAGGGCAAGAGTAGTTTGAGAGGTATCTGATGTAATGACCCAGACCCACCTGGTCCATTACTTTCCCAAAACATAGCTCCACCGAAATGGTGGCACCGTGATGGTCGCACACCGGTCACGGTGGCACTGTGACGGTCACCCACCGGTCACGGTGGCACCATGACGGTGGCACTGTGAGGGTGACACTGTGACAGTGGCACCGTGATGGTGACACCGTGATGGTGGAACCATGAGGGTGACACCTTGACGGTGGCATCGTGTCCTCACCCATGGTCTTCTTTCTTTTTCCAACTTAAGACTTTTTCGCTTCCGCAACGAATCTTTTAATGTAAAGATGGTTTAATGCCCCTTTAAAATCCATTTAAAGCCCATAAATAATATCTAAAATCCCCCAAGAGTCGAGAAACCCTTAAATTACCAAAACTTGTAGTTTTCCTCGGTGTCACACCCTTCTCCGTACCTTCCAGTTCCTCCCTCGTGTGCATTTTTCCTCCGTTTAAAAGAAACGGTTTAATGCACAATTGTTATGCCACGACACCTATGGGACTAATTAAATAAGAATTGATCCCATAGTGTGTAACCTCCCAACCATAAAGTAAACGACGATCCGACTTTTTAGCCGTTCAAAATTCCCTATCCCGTAACAGTAGAATATCGTCTTTTTATCATGCTAGAGTTTCTTCTTTCCCCTTCTTGGTTGGATTTGTTTATTCTCCCTAGTGCGCTTGGATTCCCCTCTTCCCAAGGATTGTGGTGCACCTGTGCTGGAGTTTTTTCTTTATCCTTGGAGTCCCCGATGTTCCTCCCCTACAAGTCGCACATCCCCAGTTCTTGGCGCGTGGAGAAGAACTTCGATCCTTGATCAACCAGGTAGGGATTTTCCTTCATCTCTCTTTATTGTGTATCATGCGGGGTGGGTACGCTATTGTTCTATGGGAATGGATGAAACCAAACCTTAACAAAGATAATAAATAGATTTTTTAAGAATTATGGGGTGTGTTTGGATTTTCTGTTGTACTCTTTGATAATTTCTATATGTTGTGAACTGTATGGGCTATGCTCACTGAAAATCATGGTCGTTGGTGGTCTTTCCTTGTGCACTAATGAACCCTTGTCTTTTGTGATAATTGAATGGATCTGACATGGTAATTTGGTTAATTACATAAACTCATCCGATTAAATGAATGTCTAATGAACAAAAAACCTTGTGTGATCACCCCAGTTAACCAAACAGAAAGAATCAAACTTAGTGAATGATTTACATGAGTTTGGAGACTTCCTTGTTCTGTCTTGGTGGCATGTCTGTTTGTTCTGCTAGAAGCTTATGGGGTGACGTGGATGGGGATGGGATCCTCTGTTGTGGCACTATTGTTGGTTGTGAATCTAAATCTGTGTGGGGATGTATCTCGAGGATTGGTTTGGTTCTAGTACTTTGAGGGATCTCATTGATCCCTTTGTTGTTGTGACTTTACAAGAGAATCGGGTGTGAATGCTTAAATTTCTGTTTGGGTGTTTCTCTTTCTCTGGCTTGTGGTTATGCATATTAGTTGCCTAGTAGTGTAGAATTCACCTTAATGGGATCACTTGAACATGAAAACAATAATGGTTTAAATGGGGAATTGGATTTGGGAATGAGTTGTGACTTGGTCATGAGTGTTGTGCCTTTCTTTTATGAATGAATAGTAATGAGGGTATTTGTGCTTAGGTTGGATTTAGAAACACTAGTTTGGGATGAGTACCTGTTACCTATACAAATAATTTTAGTTATTATTTTTCTTATTCCTGCCCCACCCTAGTTGAGCACTTAGTTCCGAACACCCCCATTTCATCAGGGGAGGGTGTTTTTTCCAACACTTCTATGAGTGGTTGGTTATTAGCTCCTTTTCTGCTCCCTTTCCTAAATAGCCCATGACTCTTCGGGTAGGCTGTGATGGCGTGAGGTCCATTATATATCAAGATTCTTTGGGTAGGGTAGTTGTGGTGGTTGTCCTAGGTGTGTGCAGAAAGGTTGTTTCCCAAGTGTCTTTGGGATGAGGCCCAGGTGTCTTCAGGCGTGGCAGTAGTTGTTATGGTCCATGTTTTTGTGGGAGTGGTTACGGGATGGTGGTTATGGACCAGGTGTTTGCAGGTAGGGGGTATGGTTGTAGCCCAGGTGTGTGCGGGTGGGGTGTGGCAGTGGGACTGCGGTGAGAATAGCGGGATTGGTTCGATGCGTAGGATGTCTTCAATAACCAGTGGGAAAGTGGTGTAGGGTACCCAAATATCGATGTGCTATTACTATAAATTACTTGACTTGCATTATTTGGGGAGTGTGACTTGGTGAGTCTTGGGTGGATAGTTTTCCTTGATAGGTTCTTGGGTTCTCTCTTTTCTCAAAGGGCATTAGAATGCCTCCCCACTTGTGCACGAGAGTCTTTGGTTTTCCCTACTGAGTATACTCGTATTCTCACCCTACGTATATAAAACTATTTTCAGGTTTCCATGAGGTCTTTAGGGATCTTGGAGGGCCGTACTAGCTCAGAAATTGGGATATTTGCAGTTTCTTCTTTTCTTTTCCTTGGTACTTTACCTTTGTAGTCTCCTTGTACTTGTGGTATTTACTTTTGTAACATGCATATGGGAATGGTTTTCATTGGTTTTACTTTTACCCCCAGTTTTTGTGTTCTTGGGATTTATTATCTTATCTCCTGATCCTATTAAAGAAAAAGGGTAATGCCTTCCATATTTTGTGTGATTCTATACCCTTGGTGCTAGTCTCCACTCCGGGTCCTATTGAAGGCGGGTCTCGGGGGTCATTATCTCTCCTTCAACTTGAATAAGGAAGGGTATGGAAATCTATTGTCCCTTCTCTAATCTTAGTGAAGGCGGTTGTGACAAAATGAAATACTAAAAACTGATCATACAAATTTGGATTATGTTGATACTTTATTAAAATGATAAATAAGTCATTTTTGACATGTAGGAATTAGTTATACCTCAATCTGATACAAATTGTTCCCGACATGACTCCGAGTATGTATTTTTATTTAAAATTAACATTTTAGTAAAAAAAATTAAAGTGACATATTCAAAACTATGAAACCACATTCATATTATTTTGATACTTCATAAAAATTATTCATAAGTTAGTTTTGATATATAGTAATCATACACACCTCAATTTGATAAACAGTGTGCCTAATATGACTCAAAGTGTTTGTTATTAGTTTAAAATTGACATTTTAGTTCAAAATATGTGTCACTCAATTAAAACCAAGAAAACATACTTGGATTTTCAACATAATTTATTAAAATGATTCATAATTCATTTTTGGTTTATAGGAATCAGTATCATGTCAAACTGACACATGATGTTACCAATATGACTCAAAGTTCTTGTTTTCAGTTTAAAATGAAATTTTAGTAAAAAATATTTGACGTATGCAAAATTGGGGTAATGAATTAATATTATTTTTATACTTTACTACAATGATCTATAATTCATTTGTGACATGTATTAATCATTCTCACCTTAATCTGATACACAGTGTGACTGGCATGACTTCAAGTGTCTTTTTATATAATATTCATATTTTAATAAAAAATACAAGTAACATAGGAAAAACTAATCAAAAACATTCATATTGTTTTGATAATTTATTAAAATAATCCATAAGTCATTTTTTATGTGTAGTAATCAGTCTCACCTCAATCTGATACACGGTAGGCCTAGTGTGACTCAAAGTGTCTGCTTTCAGTTTAAAATTGATATTTTAGTTCAAAACATGTGCCGCTCACTAAAAACCAAGAATACATGCTCATATTATTTTTATAATTTAGGAAAAATATTCACAACCCATTTGGGATATGTTATAATTAGTATCACATTGAACCAAAACATGATGTGGCCTATATGACTCAAAGTGTTTTATTTTGGTTTAAAATGAAATTTTAGTAAAAAAAATAAGTGACATACTCAAAAATGAGAAAAAAAATTTTGGATTGTATTGATACTTTAGGAAAATGATCCATATTTCATTTATGACATGTATGAATCAACCTCACCTCAATCCAACACATGGTGTTATAGGTATGACTCCAAGTGTGTCTTTCTATTTAAAATTGGAATTTTAGTAAAAAAATATAAGTGATAAACTCAAAAATGAGAAAACACATTCAGATTTTTTTATAATTTATAAAAAATATCGATAAGTCATTTATTAATTGTAGGAATTACCCATACCTCAATATGATACATAGTGTTCCTGGTATGACTCAAAGTTTCCATTGAGAGATTAAAATTGACATTTTTGTTCAAAACATGTGTCTCTCACAAAAAACCAAGAAAACATGCTCTTATTGTGTTTATATTTTAGAAAAATTATTCATAGTCATTTTTGACATGTAGGGATTAATCTCGCATCAAACTAACTCATGATTTTATTGGTATGATTCAAAGTGAATGTTTTCAGTTTAAAATGAAATTTTAGTAAAAAAATAGGTGAAATACTCAAAACCAAGAAAACACATTCATATTTTTTGATACTTAAGTAAAATGATCCATATGTAATTTGTGAAAGGTAGGAATCAGATGATCCTCAATTTTATGAATGGTTTGACCGTTGTGACTCAAATTTTGTATTTTTATTTTAAATTGACATTTTAGTAAAAAAACAGGTGACAAACTCAAAACTGAGAAAATGAATTCAAATTGTTTCGATACTTAATGAAAATGATCTATATGTAATTTTTGATATGTAAGAATAATTTTTACCTCAATCAAATAAACATGTTCCTAGTATCACTCCATGTGTGTATTTTTATTCAAAAATGAAATTTTAGTAAAAAAGAAAAGTAACATACTCAAAACTAAGAAAACACATTTAGATTGTTTTGATACATTAGGAAAATGACCCAAATGTAATTTTTGAAGTGAAGGAATCATCCTCACCTCAATACAATACAAAATGTGTCTAATGTGACTCAAAGTGTCTTTTATCAGTTTAAAATTTACATTTTAGTTCAAAGAATGTGTCACTCACTGAAAACCAAGAAAACCCACTATTATTGTCTTAATATTTTGGTAAAATAATTTATATATCATTTTTAATTTATAAGAATCAGTCTCACATCAACCCAACACATGATATGACTATTATGACTCAAAGTATGTGTTTTTAGTTTAAAATGACATTTTAGTAAAAAAACAAGTGAAAAAATCAAAACCAATAAAACAAATTTGTATTGTTTTGATAGTTTAGGAAAACAATTCATTAGTCGTTTTTGACATATAGGAATCAACTACCCCCTAATATAATTAACTTTGTTACTGATATGACTCCAACTGTGTATTTTTATTTAAAATTGATATTTAAGTAAAAAATTAAAGTGACATACTCAAAATCAATAAAATGCATTCGGGTTACTTTAATACTTTTTTAAAAAGATCCATAAGTCTTTTATAACATATAGGAATTAGCAGATCCTCAATCTGATGTACGATGTGACCGGTATGACTCCAAGTGTGTCCTTTTATTTAAAATTGACATTTTATTAATGTATTATTTCATACATATGGTTAATTTATTTTTTATAGTATTACTAACATAGTAATGGTTTTATTATATATGTGGATTCTTTCCTTTGAATTTGGGTATTTTTTTCAACAACTGATACCATGATCGGGATTTTTTGTGAGGGGGATAGGGGCCAAAGTCATTGAAACCATTGAGGTTTTTGAATGTTTGTGATACATTCCACTAGATAATGTAATTTTACAAAAAAATATTTGAAATGTATATAATAGTGTATTTTTCTTGTACTTGTGACATAATTTTAATTCCAATTAAAATATTAATTTTCCATATCTTTTATTTTCCTATACTTTCCTATATTTTTTGCTGCAATATACTGTAATTGTAACACCACACTGCACAGTTCCACATACCATGAATTTACTAGTGATGATATTTAACAGCTCTAGGAAAAAATAGATGATAATGGGGTGAATTTTATCAGTTATTTAAAATAGCACTGATATATTTACCTTTTATCAGTGCGAAAAAAATCACTGATAAAAGTTACACCTTTATCAGTGTTTTTTCTTTCACTGATAAAAGTAACTCTTTTATTGGTGCTTTGTAGTTGTCATCCATCTATGCGGTCTATGGGAGTGGGTTTTCATGATCGATGGACACCTCTGGTGATCGATTGGGATTTCTTTTCTGGTGGTGGAGGTTGGTTACTAGAGAGAGGTAACAGTGTTTTTGGTCGATGACAAAGCCAGGGTTGCGTAGTGGTAATGGTGACGATGGGTGTTGCGGGTCATTGATGTTCCTATAATGGGCCATAAATAAATATGTAATGGGACTTTGGGCCTGATATGTATGGGGTCTTGATAGAACAAATATTTTTAGTTATTTTATTCTTAATATCAATGTTTTTAATCCTAAAAATGTGTTATTTCATGGGAAATTTTCACATTTTATAGTTTTTAAAACGTTTTTGAGCTTAATTGGAAAATGGAATATTTTGAATTTTAACAGTTTTAATTTTTTTCAATGATTCTTACTTGAACTGATAAAAATTTAAATATTATTCTTTTATAAGTTTCTATATTATATGGGATTCATTTTAACCTTCTGGACCCAAATCTCAATCCATTATTTGGAAGCTCAAATCTAGCTCAGAATTCCAGCCTCGAAAACTGTGCACAGATCTGAATAATTTTATTGATGGGCCCATATCTCATAAATGGATGAACAAAATGAGCTTATATTTTACATGGAGAAATAATACATCTGGAGGAAGACGTTTTATTAATATGGCCGCACATGATTCTTCCATTTTCAAGGACATTAATGCATTGGAACTCACTGCATTGGAATACGAACAGTCTGTCTGGAAGAATTAAATATTCATAGTGAAGCTGCCATAACTCCTTCATTACTTAGACAATAAGTCTGAAACATCATGATCCAATAGAGTAGATATATAATAACAACTTTCAAGAAGGAAAAATTTCCAAATTATATCATTTAGAAGACCATCCACACATATTATTTTGGAGGAAGATTTTTGGAGCCAATTTTTCATTCCCTTTGCCTATAAAAGTGTGTCCCTTCTTCATCTCAAAGGGTTGGGAACTAGGGGTAGCCTTTGTTGGCCATTTTATGTAGTTTAGTGTTGTATTTTATTTTTATTTAATTCAGTAATATCATTTCATATTTTTATTTAATTGTTCTTCTTTCTCTTTTTTTCTTTCTCTCTTTTGTTTTCTCCCCTCGTTTTCTTTCCATTGTGAACTATTATGCTCGTGATCATGAGTAGCTAACCCGAGGAAGTTCCAAGGGGAGTAATCTAGTGATGAACCCAAGTATTTGAACATTAATTCTTAATGTTTCTTATTTTCCTAAATTTATACCGAGGGGGGTCTTAGTGGGAAAGGTGCCTTTGTGTCTCCACTTGCCACCTGAGGTTTAACTTTTGCTTCTACATCATTTTCCCTTGATCAAGGAGGTGGATGTGTGGTCTCTCAGTGATCATTGAGAGTACTGTATATTTACAACAATATGTATAGGAATATTTTCATGCATACAATGTATTATATTCATTAAGTAAATTTGAAACTAATTATGAGACGGTAAAGGTTCACTCAAGGTGATTCTCTTGGGAATATATCCTTTCTGTCTAACACCATTATGTTTGCATTCATTGTGTTTACATTGAATCTACATATTTATTTTTAGTATTTCATTCTCATTTCTAAAATAAAAATTTCATTTATTTTATTTAATATATATATATATATATTGAATTAAAATTAGTGGTTTTTTGACCATGAAAGCTCCTCAAGAGATCGACCTAGGTCAGCCATTGTGATGCACTTAGTATAAATATTTTTGAGAGTGTGAAAGTATACAGGAATAATAAATAAGGGATTGATGGGTATGTTTTCCCTTGGGAGGACTATGACCTACCCATTCAGCATGTGGGAGTGTGGAATGTGTGTGTTTCATTGTAATTGTTCTCCAATCATCGAGAATATATATATATATGATTATAATTGTAAATAAATATATTTAAATAATAAATAAATATATACATATTAGGTAGGTAGGGGTAAGTATATGATAAAACACACACACACACCCTTCAACCGTAATGGTTAGGTCCTAGCCCCCCCCCCCCCCACCCCCCCACCCCCCCAGGGATAACCAACCCATTAACGGTCCGAAGACCCTTAAACATTATGCCTCAAAAGGTCCATAATTACAACCCATAAGGTCATGATTTCTTCATCCCCATGACCCATCGCTTTTGTGACCTTCTTCATCACATGATAGTTGAATGAGCCTCCCATGTATACTAATAATGGGCATCCCCATCATCTCCCTAGATGTCGTGGAATTTCCGCAGACAACCTTCGGGCCACCACCACTACCATAGAGTTGGAGTTCACTAATCTCATTCATGCCAGAATGTCATTGCTACATCCCTCTATGTCAGTACACCTAATTCATCCTAATGTCACCCGCACATGCCACATGCAAACGGTTATCAGACCTCCAACCAACCTCAACAGTCGAGCACCCCCAAAGCCTGTGTCACACATTATCTAATTCCAACACCGCTATCCAGCTCCCATCATCGCTCAATGCCACCCACAGTCCAAGGGATATGAACCACGACCTGCAAATACCCCCCTCCATCATTATTAATCATCATGAATCCAACCTCATCTGCATTTCGTCAGACCACCACCCTGCTGTCAAGGGAGGTTCGCCCTTCCCAACACTGGTTCATGCAGAGCTACACCATAGCTAGCACTAGTGTCGTCATTCACCCCCCATCGTTGAAACCCTACACCAAAAATAGCACCTCCATCAGGTATTTGTTTCATGCTATTGTCAAAGCCACACTCCAGCACCAGCATCGTCCGTTGGTGGCCCCTCCATCAGCCCTCGTATCATCATTGCACCCGCCCAACCATTGTTAGGAGAACATCACTACACCCCCACCATCAGTCAAAGTCACATCCTTTAAGCCTTTCCTACATCATAGTGCGGGTCACTCTCCACCATCACAAGATCATGCTTCTATCATTTATGACGCTAGCCCACAGAAAATCCCCAAATTTTAATTGTGGTCGAGAATGATGTCGGTGGGTTTAAAACCCAGCCTGTGTGAATGACTGATGGGGTTGATTTAACACTCAACCAACACCCTATCTACAATTATATAAATATATTAATAATTATATAAAAATATTTATAATTATATAAAAATATTTTAAAAAATATTTTTTTATAATTAGAATCATAAGTAAATATATATTTAAATATTTACAAAATTATAATAAATATATTTGTTACATTTATAATTACTTATATTTATTACATTTACAATTATTTATATTTATATATTATTAAATATATTAATAATAATATACAAATATTTTTATGTATATTTATTTAAAATTATAACTATAGATAAATAAATATATTTAAATTAAAAAAAATAAATATTTTTATTTAGAATTATATTTATAAATACATATTTGAAATTATTTAAAAATTTATTTATAATTATATACATTTAATTTTTTTAGTTGTATTTTTTATTATTATTAAAATTGGGTCTTTTCCATCTCTATGTTAGTGGTGATAAATATATGTTTTGTTAGTGCTTAATATTGTTACACAGATAAAAGTGTTCTTTATCAACTCCTTTTTGAAAGAACTGATAAATGCCTTGCTTGAGATTTAAAAAGAACCCTAAGAGAGTCCTCTTCTGTAAATTTTTCAAGCTCTTGTGGAATCTAATAGTTTTCACTGATCTCGCTCTTCATCAATATTTTCGAAAAATAGATCCTCTCAAAAGCTAAGGTATGCGCTAGTTTATTTTTTTAGCACCTTATGATCTACTACTTTCCACTTGAAACAACCCTAGACCCATCACAACGTGAGAACAATGACTTTTCCCCGATGATCCATGGTAAACACTCAAAACACACCCATCACTCTTCAAACTAACTTACTCGAGTTTCATGAGCTCCTACTCATTTTAAACCTTGAGATTACATGACTTGTTTTTTTGAGTTTTTATTTTTTTAGTTTTTCGTATCTGTAGTTGGTGTACTTGAATTTATATTCATGGTGATTTCTCTACTGTTAAAGATTATTTGTTTTCTTTATAAATCTATTCATGTTTTTAGGTGAAGTAGGAGTTGAACCAGAAACACATTTTGAGCTCATAGAGTTTCGAAAACCTTTTAGAGATCCTGTACATAGTTTTGAGTGGTTCCCTATGAAAATAATGTGATTCGAATATGTCCTTCCAACAATGTTCCCTAGTCGATTACAGTCACTAATTATCCTTTGATTTTGTGTTATATTTTCATTGTTTTCAAACTATCTTGATTATAAAATTCTCATGCTATTTAGGTGATACATGATTTTAAAAGATTGAAATATTGGTTTAAAATGGAAAGGGATTGTTTTTGAAAATAGTGAGTGATTTTTATAAGGTAGTATGAAAATTAATTCGGTCTTTTATTTTCCAACAAATTTTTTTTAATTGGTAACCATTTTATTAAAAAGTGATTTTAAATAAAGTGTGAAATGGTTTTAGAGGTAAAAATTATTTTTAAAAACTAATAAAACGTGTCCTAATGATACATTAGTACAAGATTCATCGGTTTTTTAAAATTTAAATGTCTTTTTAAGGGTAAATGGTTGTATTTAAAGCTAATAAATTGGATTTCTATGATGTTTTAGAATGAGGAAGATATTTTTTATTTCAATGATGATCTCAAAAAAGGATATTTTAAATTTCACATTAACATTAAAATGGAGTTTTGTGATTTTAAATTAGAGTGAATAGATTCAAATGGTTTAAAAAAAAGAATTTTATATTTTTAGAGCTTGTGAATTAATAATTATATTGAATTAATATTTTTGTATTTAAAGTTATTTTGAATTAATAATTTTTAATTAATAATTTGGAATTAATAATTATTTTGAATTAATATTTCTAAATTAATATTTTAAATTAATAATTTTAAATTAATAAATTAAATAATTAAATTAGAAATAATTTTGATTACATTGAATTGATAATTTTGATTATGTGTATATAATTTTTTTTGATTATTTTTATATAAATAATTATGTGTATTTAAATAATTTTGATTATGTGTATATAAATATTTTTTTCAACATAATTTATAAATAATAATAACAAATAATTATAGATATATATTTATATAATTATAAATTTATTTTATAAACATATATATTTATGAATTAATATTTTTATAATTATATATATATATATATAATTATATAAATATATTTAAAACTATATTTCTTTATAATGATATAGATATTTTTAATATATATATATAATGAATATATTTATTTATTTAAGAATCAAATGTACAATTTAAAATTATAATATATTTTTTTGGAATAATTGAGTATTGGAAAACAATATTTTTAATCAGGGTTATTTTTGTCATATTACCGAAAAAAATCTTTTCTTTTATTTTAAATATTGTCACAAAACAAGATAGAGAGAAATTGAAACCATTTATTTTATTTTACTAAATTTCACATCAAAAAAATGAATAGAAATTAAAATAACAATATTATCATTGTTTACAAAAAATAAATTTTAAAAAACTGTATTAATAAATTTTTCTTAATTTAAAGTTTATATATTTTTTGTCTTGAAATTATAATGATATATTAAAATCAATGTATGTGATCACTTGTGATCTATTTCTCTCCCTCAAACATCTTTTATTGTTTTTAATTTTCCTAAATGGTTTGAATATCAAGCGCGTAAGTGATCTTATTTGTCCTCAGTCTACCTCTCTGATTCTCCACCCAATATCTCTTGTCTTGAGCCATTGTTGGTTCACCCTCTCCCTCACCTTCATATTCATTTTCACTCATTCTTAATTATTTCTCATTCTGATTGCATGGAACTCCTATATGTGAACTGCAATAACACTATCCACTTATCATGTAAGGCAATGACTACAAATTATAAGTAGGAAGAATTTTTGCGGGGCACAGCTGGTAATCAGATGCAAGTTCTAAGTATCCCCACTCTTCCCAAATTCCACCCAATATATCTTTCCTTAGTCCAATTTTGGTTCACCCTCTCCCTTCCCTTCATGTTAATTTTCCTTAATTCATTATTATTTCTCACTGTGATTGCATGGATCTCCTGGTTGTTCACCACAAATACATTTCCCATTTATCATGTAAGGTGGAGAAAGAAAATGATAAGTTGTTAGTTTTTTGTGGTGCAGATCTAATAATCGAGTCTATGGTCTAAGTATCCCTCATGTTCCCAAGTTCCACCCAATATGTCTTTCCTTCACCATTGTTGGTTCACCCTCTCCATCACCTTCACATTCATTTTTACTCCATCATCATTATTTCTCACTCTGATTTCATGGAGATCATATCATGTAAGGTGGTGAATGAAAAGGATTTGTAGGATGTGGTATTTTGGTGCCCAACTTGCAATCAAATCCAAGTTTCAAGTATCTCTCCTCCCATATATTGAAATCAAAAAATTCTTCCCATTTGTTTCTATGTATCCCTCCTACTCCCATGGTTTAAAACTACTATTTCTTTTTAAAACATGTCATTACCTTGTGTATTATATTTTTTCTAAACATTATAATATCATATTTTAATATATATTTTTTCATTCATGAAACCAAAATATGGAAATTAAATTTTTCAAAACATTTAGAGATAAATTTTTAAATCTAGACAATTGTAATTTTTTTTAGAAAAATAGTTATCAAGAATTGATATAGATAGCTATTTTCAAAGATTTATATTAAAGGCGATATATTGAGAACCTCTATTTTGGTTCTAATAGGGTTTTAGTCTTTCTTGGAACCCAAATTAGTTTAAGATATTAAATATAATGTTCTTCTAATATATAAAATATTAATGATAACTTATGATAGTAAAATCATAACCATTAATAAACCAATTTATGTCTTTAGAATCATAACCTCTAATAATCTTACCTTATACTAATATTTTAATCATAAGATGAACTTTATCTATGAAATGGATTTTACTCTTTATTTATTTTTTTAAATATTAATATTACTGAATCAAATATTATGGATATGAATCAAAAATGGATGGGTATTAATCTTATTAAAAAAGAGTATGAGGATGGGGTGAATGAGTTCATCATGTTTGAAAAAGATCATGCATATTACCCTTCTCAAATCCTTTTTCTGTGTTTATGATGTTGTTATTTAAGGAAAATTAGTTTATATGGGTTAAAAGAACACTTGATCTATCATAGAATAGATCTAAGTTATAAATGTTGGACTAAACATGGGGAAAACAGAATATAGATAGTGATTGGGATAAGATTGTGTTTTCTGAATCATCTGATATGATTACAAGTGTGAACAATGATGAAGACCATATTGGTGATGTGATTACAAGTGAGGATGATGATGAAGATCATATTGAGGAAATGAAAATGATATTTCAATATGAACTTCATGATTGCCCAAAATTATTTTAGAAGTTGGAGAGTTTTGAAAAGAAGTAATTTCATGATGGTTGTACTAAATACACAACATTCTCAACCATATTGAATCTGTATAATTTAAAAGATCGAAACAAATAGAGTGATTCCAGTTATATTGAACTACTTTCTCTCTTGAATGATATTCTCTACGAATATAACGATCTTCCTTGCTAAACATATGATGTTAAACAAATTCTATGTTCAATGGGTACGATCCCTAAAAGAATACATGTTTTTTTAAATGATAGTATACTATTTTCAAGGACCACAAGTGTGGTGATTCTTAATATAATAAAGATGAATTGGGTCCTAGGATGGTTTTATTTTACTTTCCACTCATTCATGTGTTTTGACACTTATATGGAAGTGAGAAAACTTCTATAAAATTGACGTGGGATGTAGATATAAGAAATAAAGATAGGAAACTTCATCACCTGAAAAACTCTCCTTAGTGGAAGAGAATTGATCATGAGTATACTGAATTTGGAAGTGATCATAGAAACCATCATCATACACTATCTACATATGGAGTTAATCATTTTGGATTTCAAAGTAGATCTCACAGTACATTGTTGGCTAAGTTGGTAAATTATAACTTGATAGTGTGGTTATGCATGAAACAAAAAAACAATATGTTATCTATGCTTATATCAGGACCAAAACAACTAGGTAATGATATTGATGTTTATTTGGTTCCATTGATCAAATATTTGAAATTATTGTAGGATTCTGGTGTTACGTTGTGTTATTCTTACAGAAATGATGATTTTACATTGAGAACCATGTTGTATGGGATAATAAATAACACTCCTACTTATGGAAATTTTTTAGGATATAGTATTAAAGGAACTCAAGGGTGTCCCATTTTTTAATAAGGTACACAGTCAAGTAGGTTTAAACATTCATTGAAGACTATTTTTCTAATACATTATAGATTTCTATACCGGTGACATAAGTACCAATCATGGATGACATCATTTTATGGGATTTTAGAAGAATGTACAACACCATCTCTACAAATAGGTGATCCACTATTTGAGAATGTAAAATATATGGACACTGATTTTGGTAAAAATTATTCAAAAAACAATAAAAACTGATTAGAAAAATGGATAAGTTTTTTTTAATTACCATACCGGGATTGTTTGAACATGATAAATTTTCAAGATTTCATTCATGTTAAAAAAAATTATGTGATAGTGTCATTGGAACATTACTAAATGGGCCAGAAATAATGAAGGATAGAATTAAGGAACGTTTGGATATGATTGACATGATAATATGTGAAGTGTTTGATCCAATGAAGGGAAAAAAATGAACATTTCTTCCTCTAGTTACACTCTTTCAAAGAAAGATAGATATCAGTTCTATAACTTCTTGAATGATGTAAAGGTTCCAAAGCGGTATTATTTGAATATCAATAATATCATTTTAATGTCTGATTTAAATTTAAAGGGTCTAAAAACACATGAAATTCATGTTTTGATGAAATATCTAATGCATGTAGCTATACATTTCATTTATCCAAGAATTAATGTCATATATTAACAAAGATCTATTTCTTTTTCAATGATATATGTAGTAAAGTTATAGACCTGATGAAATTTCCAACTATGAAAAAGGAAATTGTTGTCATATTTTGTGAATTGGAGAAGTCATTCCCATTGTAATTCTTTGATTTTATAGTTCACTTGGTAAAAGAGATTAAACTATGTAGTCATGTATATTATATATATATATGCACCACATTGAATGGTATATGAAATTTTTGAAAGGGTATGTCAAAAATCAAAGTCATCTTGAATTTTGTATTGTAGAGAAATATGTTTTTGAGGAATCCATTGAATTCTGTACTGACTACATTCCCAGTGTGAAAAGCATTGGTCTACTGAAATCTAATCACACCACGTGTCTTATGGGTGAAGAAATTTCTAGAATAGATTTTGTCACAATTACTATTATAGATCGGGATCAGGATGACATTTCAGTTTTTCATAATAGTTTAGTGGTTTCCCAATATGTTAAAACCCAAAATGTAATTCTTAGTCATTTTAATCCATTAAGGGGTGAAAGATGGATATAAAATACACATAATAAATAGTTTATAGGATGGTTTGAAGACCATAATTTTAAGGAGTCATCTGAAAATATGGATTCAATTTCAGAACCACTTTGATGTCTTCCCATAGGGCCAAGTGTGCATGTATTATATTATAATGGTTATATAATTATTAGTTAAACATTAAATACAAATGAACATGATGAATGTAGTACCATGAAAAATAGTGGAGTTATACATGTGGTTGAAGCGATGAATGTATCTGGTACCAATGTTAAAAATCCAATTTATATGAATATTTCATACTTTGGCATCATAAAACAAATAGAGAAGTTGGATTATACAATATTCCAAGTGATGATTTATCAATACAAGTTGGTTGATAATAGGGGTGTTGTTAAAATATATGAATTGGGATTTATAAAAATGGATTTCAGTAAGGAAGGGTATAAAGATGAACCATTTATAATATAATCACATGGTGTACAATTATTTTATGTTCTTCATCCTGTAAACTGAAAATTTTCAATTATTATGTTGTCAACAAAAACCACTAAAGGTTCATATATAAATTCAACTAAGGATGACCATTTAATTGGGAGATCACAATCATTTCATAGTGGTATCAATGTATAAGTGGTGTTTTATGTCAAAGGAGACCATAATGAAGGGATTTGGATTACTCAAGAGAGGGGTAAAATCCCTTCATCCTTTAAAAATAGAGTTTAATAATTAGGTTTTTTTGTAATATAAATTGTGTTACCTCATATTATAATCTGTTCACTACTTCATTTATATACACTAAATTAAATGTTCATACACTTCTATAGATAATGACTTCTGCATATGTCGATGCTCTCAATCCTAAGGGAAAATGGGTTTCTCAACATTTTCATGATCTCAATCCTGATGAAAAAAAAGGTTTCTCAATATATCGGATCTCCCAATGCTGAGGAACAAAACCCTTCTGCACATATTAATGATACCAATTTATAGGAACAACATATTGATGATGTTAAAGCCAAATAAATGTTATATGGTGAACAACCAGTGCCCTATAAAAAACAGAAGCATTGTAGCATGACGGTGTTAGAAAAATATTATTAAGGCAAGAAACAAAGGCATAAAATTTGATGTTGGATGGAATGCATGAGGCCATCCTGTTAACCCCAAAAATTCCATATTCTGTATTTACATTAGGCTCACCACTCATATACACATGCTGACTGATGTAGATTCAGGGCACAATGTTGTTCCCAAGCATAAGACACTAATTTAGGAAGATATTAGGGTAATGTTAGGATATAAATTTTTTATTTTTCTAAAAAAAATAATGAAATGTTGAATTAATATTCATTATGATATAATTTCTTTAGAGGTTCGGGTTTTGTGGTGTCACATAGAACATATGTTGAGAAAAGAATTGAATAGGGGATAAAGATAAGAAAAGTAAAGAGTTGCAGTCATGATTATCTAATATTGAATTAAAAATAAATTTCCTATTAGATTTTTTAGAAAATTTCATGGGAAGTAATTAGATATAGGAAAAACACATGAATAACCACTACATGAAGATCCCCCCCCCCCACACACCAGTTTGAGGTGATACATTCCCCTCAAAGAGATGTCTTGTAATTGGTAATCAATATTTTCATAATTGTTTCCATGAAATGTTAATCAAGCAGACACAGATACCTTTATTGTACTGATATTCTACATGGTGAAAATTATTTTGATTTATATATATCAACACCCACCCATCACCTTGTTGTGAGGGGTACCGTGTACAATATCCAAGGATGTACTCTACACAACAGACAACTTCCAATGGGTTATGTGAGAGTTGGGATTAAAATAGATCAATATCCAACCACTGATCTACTTGTTCCACTTAATGATGGAGATCTTCATATAGTCAAGAAGACTATTTTAACATTCACAGTATATACGTTAAATATTAAAAAAAAATAGGGAGGAGGTATTCATTTAAAATTTATTTTTCATGGAAAACTATTAATAATTAATGAAAAAAGGTATGAACCAATGAATGTTATTACATATAGATAATGTGAAGGGGTGAGATGGAAGGTCGAATAGAAATGATCTAAAGGATCAACCAACCAATAGAAAAGATATTTACAATGTACCTTTACCTTGCCCATTAAACTTCCACATTTACTAACATTAAATGATCATGTGGATAGAATGTTAATAAGTGGTGATACCACCCAAATTGATTTTGATGAACAGATGTAAAAATTGGCCATTATAAACTATATTGGACTTGAGAATGTAAATGAAATTATCAAGTATGAAAGTCTAGGATTCACAGTTATAAATATATACATGGGGTGTTTTTCATGAATTTGTGTCCAATAGTTGATCTACTATGTTAATTATGAATGAATACTATTCATAATTTTTATAGGTATATATATGAATACTATTTGAAGGAAAACCCTATGAATAGAAATTTGGATTCAATAGCCCTCACATCACTTCTATAAAACTATTCTCATTGGAACCCAAATAAATATGATAGAATATTGGAAAAACTGACCACAAAATTTGAAAGAAAACTTACAGACGATAGACTATTCTTAATACCCATGATGCAGGGGTAAAACACTACAATTTAATCATATAAAATATATTTTCATTAATTTAATTACTTATTCATTATTGTTTTTTAGGCAACATAATTTACTCATTGTAGTCAACTTAGATACTCCAAAGCATTATTTTTTGGATTCAATATATGGATACCCAAAAAACCAACTACATGTGATGACATTTTTCAATTTTTAATACACAGCATGCAAAGTTTTATAACTAAACTTCAAGAAATAAATTTTATATTATATTTTAATTAAAAAAATTATTATAGGGTGGTTTTTAAATATCATAAAAATTGTGGAATGATGACAGTCCATGAATACAAGGAGCCTATAGACTTTTACAAGTGTATAAGTATAAGGGTATATATAATAAGATTTATTTTTTCAATGTTTCGGTAGTGTCTAAAAAACCAATGGAAAAGATTTTGGTTGTTATGTCTATAAATTTATGAAATTTATCATATTCCATAAACAAACTAACATCTATAAAGATCTATTTTTGAAGATAATTAAAAATTTATTTAAAATATTTATTAATACTTTATATATATATATTTTTCTAGTAATAATAGAATTATTGATAGCCCTAATATTAACAAGAGGAAATGGATTTGTTTTTAAATGAATGGGAATCATACCTCATCTCTAAATTTATACAAACATCATGAAATAGTGACTACCTACAACTTATTTTTTCGATTTTCTCATCATTTTATCTATTTTTTTTAGTTTCCTTATCATGTTTATCTGATACTTTAGGAAAATTATCTATAAGTAATTTGTGACATGTAAGAATCAACCACACCTCAATTTGATACATGGTGTGTATGTTATGACTCAAAGTGTGTGTTTTCAGTTTAAAATTAATATTTTAGTTGAAAACACATGTCACGTACTCAAAACTAAGAAAACTATTTCTGATTGTTTTTGATACATTAGGAAAATGATCTATAAGTAATTTTTGATATATAGGAATTATCCACACCTTAATTCAATAAACAGTGATCCTGATATGACTCAAAGTGTCCATTATTAGTTTAAAATTGATAATTTAGTTAAAAATGTTTTTCGCTCACTGAAAACTAAGAAAATGCACACAGATTGTCATGATACTTTAGGGAAAAAAATCATAATTCATTTTTGACATGTAGAAATTAGCTACACATCAAACTCACACACAATGTGACTGATATGACTCAAAGTGCATGTTTTTAGTTTAAAATGGAATTTTAATAAATAATAAAAGTTACATAATAAAAATCGAGAAATCAAATTCATATTATTTTGATAATTTAGAAAAATAATCTATAATTCCTTTTTGACATATAGGACTTAGACACACCTCAATCTGATGTAAGGTGTGACCAGTAAGACTCAAAGTGTGTCTTTTTTATTTAAAAATCACATTTTAGTAAAAAAGATAAGTGACGTACTCATTTTAGTTAAAAACATATGCCAATCACTGAAAATAGGGAAAATTAACTAAAATTTTCATGATAATTTAGGAAAAATATTCATGATTCTTTTTTTATATGTAGGAATTAGTCTCACATCAAACTAACACATGATGTGATTGATATGAAACAAAGTGTTTGTTTTCAGTTTAAAATGATATTTTAGTAAAAAAATACAAGTGACATACTAAAATCCAATAAAAACATTCATATTGATTTGATACTTTATTACAATTATCTATAAGTCATTTGTGATGTGTATGAATTATAAAAACCTCGATATAATGTGCGGTTTCATCAGTATAATTCAAAGTCAGTCTTTTTATTTAAAAAAGAAATTTTAGTGAAAAAGATATGCGGCCTACTCAAAACAGATAAAACGTATTCATATTCTTTTTATAATTTTGTAAAATTATCCATAAGTCATTTATGATTTATAGGACTTAGTTTCACCATAATCTAATAAATGGTGTGCCCAGTATAACTCAAATTTTTTGGTTTCAGTTTCAAATTTACATTTTATTAATTTATTTGTTTCATGTTTATGTTTAATTTATTTTTTATGGTATTACTGACATAAAAATGTTTTCTTATACATGTGGATTTTTTTCTTTAGTTAGGGTGGTTTTTTTCAAAGCTACTCCTGGTCATGAGAGATTGGACTTCAAGGCTATAATTGAGATAATCTAAATAGGGAAATGGGTCAAGAATGTATACAAACATCATGAAAATGTGAATTTATACTACTTATTTAGTTAAATTTTTCATCATTTTATCTACTTTTTTAAATGAATTTCCTTATCATTTTTATCTAATACTTATCACTACTACAAATACACCTTTTATCAGCGCTAAAAATGGCCTTTAACAGCGCTAGAAAAGCATTGTTAAAGCCGGAGAAGATAAAGGGGGGGTCCCCTTTATCAGCGCTCCAAAAAGCTCTAATAAAGACCCCTTTTATCAGCACTTTCTTTTTAGAACTGATAAAAGACTCATTTTATCAACTCTTTTTTTAGCGCTGATAAAAGTAAAAAAATTCAAAAAAAATTAAAAAAATTTAAAAAAACCTACCAATCGGGGGGGCTTTATAGCGCTTGAACCCCTCTTTTAACAGCACTTTCCGCCCCTCCAGCGCCCGCACGCACCCCCCCCCCCCCCTCCACCCTATATCAGCGCTACACCCACCCCCCTTTATCAGCGCTAGCCCCCAAATCCACACCCATGCGCGCGCCCTTGCCTCCACCAAGATTTGATCTCGAGACCTCCCCCTTGCGCACCTAAAGCCTTTACCACTCTACCATATTGATTTGTTCTCCATTTAATGACATATCTATTTATTTATATATATATTTAGTTATATTTATTCATATAGTAATATATTGTTATATTAATATATATATATATAGTTATATTAATATATATATTTATAGTGATATTAATATATATATTTATAGTTATATCCATATATATTTGTAGTTATATTAATATATATATAGTTAGATTAATATATAGTTATATAAATATTTATATATTTTTATTTTAAATAAAATGGATATTAGTTATTATTTAGATAAAGTTAATATATTTTATTTGTAAATGGTATATAAATATTTATATATTGGAAACTCAATGTGACTGTTTGAATGAGACTTCAGGACCCCTGTAGGTCAAGTGATATTTTAATTATTCCTAAAGGCTTCTCATGGATGATAAGTTCTATGGGGGAGGTTGTAATGACCCGTGTTTTCAATACAAGGTATAATTCCATGGGAAATTGACATTTTGGCATTTAGTGGATTGGCGATTATTTTAACTGAGCTTCAAAACATAATATGTAGTTATATTAATATATATATAGTTATATTAATATAGTTATAATATATATATAGTTATATTAATATATATATATATATAGTTATATTAATATATACATTTATAGTGATATTAATATATATATTTATAGTTATATCAATACATATATGTAGTTATATTAATATATATAGTTAGATTAATATATAGGTATAAAAATATTTTTATATTGTTATTTCAAATAAAATGGATATTAGTTATTATTTAGATAAAGATAATATATTTTATATGTAAATATGTTTAATTATTTATTTAAAAAATTAAATTTTTATGTGTGAATATATAAAAAAATATGTATATATTGTTATATATTTGATTATAAATAGAATTTCATTATAAAAGACAATAAAATTTCAAATACATAAAATCAATATGAATTTAATACCTTGGAATAAATTCATTCCCCACCAAAAAAGGCAATAATACCCCATTAAACGAGGCTGAAAATCCACAAAATGTTAAAAAATCAGGGTATCCCGACTAAAACCTCAATTTTAGAGGCCTTATAAGCCTTTTATGGACTCAAAAAAAACCTTGACCAAGGTCCCCTTGGGCCACAAGGGTGTAGATCTCATCGCAGGCTTCGATTTGGAATGTGGTATAGCTCAAACGGACACCTGGATCAAGAGTTATGGTCGTTTGAAGTTCGAGTTGCGTTTTCAACATATTTTGGGTCTTTTTTTAATTTTTTTATATTTTGGGTCTTCAAATTGTTATGAAATAACTATTCCTCCATAATAATTAGAAAATTATTAATTAAAAATATTTATTAATTTTTTATAATCTATTTTCACTAAATTTCTTATATATTAAGTATATTAAGTGTAAATGTATATTTATACTTATCTAAAATATATTTAAAAATTATATATTATATTTATATCAATATAACTATATTTATATGTTTATATATTAATATATTTTTTTTAATTAATTTTTTTTGAAGTCGACCCTTTATGAGTGCTTTTAAAAAAAGCGATGATAAAGGGGGTACCTTTATCAGCGCTAAAAAAGCACTGATAAAGAGGTAATTTTATCAGTGCTTTTTTTAGCACTGATAAAGGTACCCTTTATCAGTGATTTTTTTAGCACTGATAAAGGTACCCCCCTTTATCAGGGCTTTTTCGTTAGCGCTGATAAAGGATGGTGCTGGGAAAAACTATTTTTGTGGTAGTGTATTTAGTTTTTTCATAGATCTTTTAGGAAGTCATATTTTTCTTTTAACTATCTAAAAAGTGAGAAAAAAGAGAACACGTTCTTTTTGGATGGAAGAGGAAACCCCATGCTGCCTCAAATGTGAATTGAATCCTAAGGATTCCTTTACCAATGGATTTTTCAGTAGTTGAATTCAATGTATGACTTCCCAAAAGATATATTGTGAATATTTTCTTAAATGGTGTAGGAATCAGCTACAGCTCAATTATATGCACCTCAATCTGATACAAAGTGTGCTTGGTATGACTCAAGGTGTATGTTTTTAGTTTATAACTAACATTTTAGTTCAAAACACACACTGCATACTCAAAACTGTGAAAATAAATTCATATTGTTTTGATAATTTTGGTAAATGATCCATATGTCATTTTTGATGGGTAGGAATCAGACACACCTCAATTTAACACATGGTGTGACCAGTATGACTCTTAATGTATCATTTTTTTTAAATTGATGTTTTAGTAAAAAATATAAGTGGCATACTCAAAATTGAGAAAACACATTTGGATTATTTTAATACTTTAGGAAAATGGTCTATATGTTATTTATAACATTTATAAATCAACTACAGATCAATATGATACATATTGTACCCCATATGACTCAAAGTGACCATTATCATTATAAAGTTGTCATTTTAGTTTGAAACATTTTTCGCTCACTAAACCCCAAGAAAACACTCTCTGATTATCTTGGTAATTTTGGAAAACTATTAATAAGTCATTTTTTACATGTAGGAATTAATCTCACCTTAAATTGATGCACGATGTGACAGGTATGACTCAAAGTGTGTGTATTCAGTTTAAAATAACATTTTAGTAAAAAATACTAGTGAAATACAAAAAACCAAGAAAAAAACATTCATATTGTCTTGATACTTTATTTCAATTATCCATAAGTCATTTTAGATGTGTACAAATAAACATCACCTCAATACAATGCATGGTGTGATTGGTATAACTCCAAATGTCTTTTTATTTAAAATTTTCATTTCAGTAAAAAAGTCAAGTGACATACTAAAAACTAAGAAAATTAATTTTTATTTTTATTTTTATAATTTTGGGAAATGATCCATAAGTCATTTTTCCACATGTAGGAATCATCCTCACCTCAATCTGTTGCACGATGTGCCTCGAATGACTCAAATTATTTGTTATCCTTCTAAAATTGATATTTTAGTCCAAACATGTGTCACTCACAGAAAACTAAGAAAACAAGTTTGAATTGTCTTGATATATTAGAAAAATGATTCATGATTAATTTTTTACATTTATGAAACAATATCGCATCAAACTGACACATGATGTGATCGGTATGACTCAAAGTATGTGTTTTCAGTTTAAAATGACATATTAGTAAAAAATACAAGTGACATACTCAAAAATGAGAAAACACATTCATAATGTTTTTATACTTTAAGAAAATTATATTTAAGTCATTTTTGATGTGCATGAGTCTTCCACCCCTCAATATGATGCATGGTGTGACCAGTATGATACCAAATGTGCTTTTTTATTAAAATTGATATTTTAGTGAAAAATACATGTGACATACTCAAAATATAGAATATGCATTCATATTATTTTGATACATTATAAAAATGATTCATAAGTCATTTTTGTTGTGCATGGATTAGCCACACCTCAATATGATACATGATGTGTCCGATATGACTCAAACTGTCTCTTATAAGTTTAAAATTGACATTTTAGTTCAAAACATGTGTCAGTTACTGAAAACTGAGAAAACACACTCAGATTGTCTTTTTAAAATATGATAATGATTCATATTTCATTTTTTATCTGTAGGAATAAGTCTCATATCAAACTAACACATGATGTGTCTGGTATGACTCAAAGTGTGTGTTTTCAGTTTAAAATGATATTTTAGTAAAAAACACAAGTGACATACTCAAAATAAATAAAACACATTCATATTTTTATACTTTGTAACAAATATCCATAATTCATTTGTGACATTTCAGAATTTTCCACACCTCAATCTAATGCACAGTGTGACTGGTATGACTCCAAATGTTTTTTTATTTAAATTTTACATTTTAGTAAAAAGGACATGTGACATATTCAAAATCAATAAAACGCATTCATATTATCTTGATACTTTAGAAAAATGATCCATAAGTCATTTGTGACATATAATAATTAGCCACACCTCAATTTAATTCACGATGTGCCTATTTTGACACAAAATTTCTGTTATGAGTTTAAAATTCACTATTTATTAATGTATTGTTTCATATTTATTTTTAATTTATTTCTTTGTAGTATTCATGATATAATTTTTTTTTCTTATATAGGTGGATACTTCTACACAAATTTGAGTGGTTTACTCTGCAATTAATACCATGATATGGCTTTTTGAGAGGGGGTTAGGTTCTAAAGATAATTAAACCATTTATGTTTTTGAAATTTTCTGATAAATTGTATTTGGTAATGTATTTTTGCAAAATAATGTTTGAATTATCTATAATATTTTTTTTCTGTATTCTTCATGTAATTTTTATTTTAATTAAATTATTAATTTTCCATATTTTTTATTTATTGTTGATGTTTCCTGTATTTTTTTCTTATTTGTTATTGTAGTGTGTTGTAATATTAATAGTACACTGTAGCAATATGGCCTTTGTCAGTGTTATTTCTAGCACTAATAAAGGTCACCATTTATCAGGGCTAGAAATATCACTGATAAAGGCCTACCTTGATTAGTTCTTTTTTAGCACTAATAATGGACCCCCCCCCCCATCAACTATTTTTTATTTCTGATATTGGGGGGCTTTTAAAGGTGTTTAGGGAAACAATAATTTTTTATGAATTTTAAAGACTATTTCTAGCAAGATCTTTGTTAGTGGCAGCATTATAGCCATTATCAGCTCTACTTCTAATACTGATAAAGGGGGCCCCTTTTTAATAGTGCTTATATCAAAAGTATTTTTAGCACTATTGATTGATTTTTCTAGCACTATTTAATTTTTGTTCTCTATTATTGTGAATTTTGACTGATCCAAAAAAATGTGATTGGTTCTAAAACCAATTCATAGTTCTTATTTAACCAATTAATCTAGATCAATTTTCAATACAACAATTTTTATTTTTCTTTCATAAAATTTATATTTTTTCTATTCTAACAATGAAAAAAATAAGTAATTTTTTGAATTATTAAAATTTTCAATATGAATTGAAATGTTTTATGAACTTCTAGTAATTTATAACCAAGTTTGACCCATGTGTTGGAAAATAGGTACGCAGAAGGAGAAGACAGATTGAACCTAGATGTGTGGGTTTAATTCACTATCCAGTAGGTTTTTATACACCCCCACAAAGAAGGTTTAGGGTTCTCAGTGGAATTTTCCCTCAAGGATTTCACAACATTTGGGAAAAATATGAAACTAATTTTCAATTTCCCCACCTCAAAAATTCTGGAAAAATATCTTGAGAATTTCTTTTGACTAAAGAAGAATTAACACATAAGTGATCTCATCATCACTTATTTATAAATCAAAATCAGTTTGAATTACACCTGTTTGATCTCACTATTTAATTCAAATAACACTTTAGTTCGACCAAAAAATGAATAATCTTAGTGTGGGATACATCGGTTTGATCTCACTATTTTGGTCAAAGAACACCTTGGCTTAACCGAACCAATACAACTCTTGGTGAGGGACACACTACTTCATGTTTTAAAAAACACTCTATTTATTTTAATAAATATTTTAAATAAAATTATAACAATCCCCCTATTTTATTCATAAATATTAATTCTCTATGTCACAAGTGAGTCATTATACATAATAAAGATATCTTTTAATTTAAACCTTTACTTTGTATCAATATCTCAATTTTTTATCATATTTATAATTTTTCAAAAAATTAAACTTATTAACCTTTATGATAAACCAAACATAACATACATAAAATAAAATTTCATCCAACATCTCATTTTTTATAACTTTTATGGCCATGTGAATATTCTCTTTTCATTAACTTTCTAAAGGATAAACCCATTAACTCCTGTAAGAAGCAACACCACTTCTAAGTTCACATAGGCAAAATATTACAATGTTCTTTAATTATTTAATCTCATAACTCATCAAGTATTAATATTTTGTTAAGAGTTTATATGTCAACCTCTAGTCATAATGAATGATATTGACACCAGGTAGTTGGGGTTATAATAGTCAATATCAACAATCATCTTCATAACTTGTGTTTACCCATTAAAAACTTTGATTAGGATCTACCTAAATAAAGTGTTGGGTTTACATTACAAAAATGATCAATTCGATGGGATTTAAACCCATATCTTTATTATTTGCATGAATGATCTCCCTCAGAAGAGATTTTGTAAACATATTTTCAATGTTTTTACATGATATCACATAGACAATTGTTATGGAACCATCTTGTATCAATTGTTTCAGAAAATCATGTTCCAAACTTATATGTATATAATTTCCATTGTACATGCAACTATATTCCATTAATAATGTTACTTCATTATCACAAATAATAGATAAAGGATTCATCAGACTAGGTCATAATCTAATATCTAATAATAGATTCTTAATTCATTCAGCTTATTTTCCACATGTCGCTAAGGTGATAAACTCCAACTCCATGGTTTAATGTGAAATACATGTTTATTTCTTTCTTTACTAAGAAACAACACAACCTCCAAGAGTAAACAACCATCCTAGGTGTGGATTGGTTATCACCAATAATGGTAATCAATTTTGAATCATTGTATCCTTCTTATACTACTAGATAATCATTATAGTATAAACTTAAATCATTGTCTTTTTTAAGTATCCAAATATTCTCATAATGCATCTTCAATGATCCACACCAGTATTAATAGTATATCTACCCATTTTACATACCATAAAAACAATATTAGGTTTAATGAAATTCATTCCATACATTAAAGAACTAATTTCTCTAGCATACTCAAGTTGTTATAGAGCTCTGCTTACATTTATAAAAAGTTTAAAATTAGAATCAAATGGAGTATTGGAATCCTTAAAACCAATATGATCAAATTTATTTTAACATTTTTTCTATGTAATGAGACTGACTTACACAATAACCCCCACTATATTTTCAAACCTAAATATCAAGAATAGTATCAACTATTCCATGATCCTTCATTTTAAATATTGAAGATAGGTAATTCTTTTTATCAATTACACTAATTATATTAGTTCCAAAAATTAATATATCATCATCATATAGACACATAATAACTCCCTATTATTTTTGTAAACATTAAATAAACTCATTTATCAATATTATTATGATTAAATACATTAGATAAAATAATAGAATCAAATTTCTCATTTCGTTTTATCATAGCTTGTTTAATACCACAAAGAGATTTAACTAGTTTACATACTTTGTTTTCATTTCCTAGTAAAAAAACCTTATGGTTATTCCATGTAAATATTTTCATTTAATTATCCATTTAAAAAAGTAGTTTTGACATACATTTTATTGACATAAAAATTATTAATTGAAACTAAAGTAAGTAATAACCTTATTGAATTAATCCAAGTTACAGGAGCATAAGTTTCAAAATAAACAATCCATTTTTTGTATGAAACCATTGGAAACCAATCTTGATTTAAAATCATGAATGTTACCATTGGAATCATACTTCTATCTGAAAACCCATTTACAACCAATAGTTTTTTAACCTCTTGTTAAATCTATAATGACCCATGTATTATTTCCCATAATGGAATCTATTTCATAATTAATTACTTCTTCTCAGAAATTTACATCTATAGAAGTTATAACCTCTTTATAATTCTTTGGATCATCTTCTATTTTCAATACCATAGGATAATTATTCAAAAGATGATTATTTTGATCACCTTCAACAAGAAAAATCTATGGAGTTAGGAGAAAGAAAGTCTCGAAGTAAATTTTTCTTCTTCCTAATTATTATAATTCATTTAGGTTCAACTCATGAATCATCATTATTCTATAAAATTTCATTTTATCTAGATAGATGAAGTACATGAGAAAGGGGTATGAGTAATAATTTCCCCCAAATAAAATTTATAAAACTTATTTTCAAAAAACTCTACATGCCTTGATTAAATAATTATATTATCTCCTAAATCAATAATTCTATATTCTTTTCTATTTTCTATATATCCAAAAAAACACCTTTAATTTATCTAGGACCGATTTTGGTTCTTTTATGATCAAGAAGTATATAGTAAGATAAAAAACCCCCACACATTAAAATAAGAAAGATTAAGTCTTTTACCCTTCAAAATTTTATAAGGGGGTAACTTAGTTTTCCTAGGGGAAATCCTATTATGAATATGACAAGAATCGAATAAAGCTTAACCCCGTAAATTGAATAGTAAATTAGATTTATTAATCGCGCAATTTACCATTTCTACTAAAGTATGATTTTTTCCTTTCAACTAATCCATTTTTTTAGGTGTGTAAGGAGCAGTAATTTGATGAATTATACCATTTTCTTCACAGAAATCATTAAACTCATTCATAAAGTATTCACCACTTATCTCTAAGTGTAATAATTTAATATTTTTGTTTATTTGGTTTTCAAATTATTATTTATACTTATTAAACATATTAAAGGCTTCATCATTTTTTATAAGAAGATATATATGTAATTATCTGTTGTAGTCAAAAAATAATAAAATATCTTTTTCCTCCACAATTTAATAATCCATTTAATTAAAAAATTCTGGAATGTAATAAGTCTAATATATCATAATTTCTTTCAAAACAGTGAAAAGGCTTCTTAACTATTTTATACTCTAAACATGTTTCACATTTATTAAATTCATTTAAAAAGTCAATAAAGTTTCACTTTTTCATTAATTTTAATCAAATATTTATCAACATGTGATAAACGGTCATGCCAAAAATTAGAGGACTCAATAAATTAAGTAAAAGATTCAATAATATTATTAATGGATAGTTGATACATTTCATCATTTGAATACCCTTTCCCCACAAACAAGCCTTCCTTTGAAAAGATAACCATGTGAGATTTGAATGAAACCCGAATTCCCTTATTACATAGAAGATTGACAGAAATTAAATTCTTTCAAATTTTAGGTACATACAATACATTATAAAGAGTCAAATTCTTCCCATAAGAAAATTATATCTATAAGATTATATGTTATCTAACATTGATGCATGCATTATTTCCATGGTGTATCAAACCATTTTGGATAGTGAATTAAATTCATGCATCAATGTTTGATTTATCTTCTCCTTCTACCTACTTATTTTCAAACACCATGATGTTTAATGATTTCACATGGATTTCCATGTTGTGATCGATCAAATGAGTGGGACCCTATTTTTCATGGTTTATCGCATCATTCCATTTGAATAAAAAAATTAAAGTGAATCTAGGTCCCCATATTATTTATTTATTATTATATTGAGTGGGACTTCAAACCGAGATAGATCCTGAAGCGAAGGTGGGTCTTCAAGCTAGTTTAGAGTTCATAATATCACTCACTACACTTCAATGTAGGTGAGTCAATGTGTTGATATTATGCCAAGAAAGAAACTCAATAGATGGATAAATTTCGTATTAGGTCACGTCAAATCCCAGAAGATGAGGCGAGTAGGTGTCGAAACTATGATTCACAGTGATGACCGATGAATATTAATTTCATCAATTTATCTCAAAATCAATGAATCCAACACTTGAAAATTGTATCTATCAATTTTTTTAACAACATTATTTAAAACTCCATTAATCCAACAACATAAAAATGGTTTCATCACTTAATGTATTTCCTTTTCCAGAGGTCCTCTCTCAGTAATTTACCCTTCTAGAAATTCAATATTTCTATTCCTAGGATTGTATCACATGGAGTTTGTAACTAAATTTACTTTTTTTTGTTTGTTTTATGAATCATGTAAGAATGATTGGTGTTTTTTATTTATAATGGAATCAATGATATAAACACAAATATTTAAGAATGATTGTGAATGAAATAACTATCCATAGTTCCTTCCTTTGGATTCTCCTCCTTCATTTCTTAAAGATATTATTCTCGTTGTTAATCAATTACCTATAAGAACTTCAATAATAAATAAATCACCTTTTCTATTTAGTGATGATATATCATCATTTTAATCTTAGTGAGTAGTTCCTTTCCAATAAGAGAAAATCTAGATGTTCGGTGATCACAAAACATGAAGATGTTATTAAAAATTCATTATACTAACAACTCTAAATAAATATAATAATATTTTAAAAAGGTGATTAAGATTGTTTCCACTATTCACTCAATAAATCTGCCCATGGATTCATAGTAAATTTAATAAGAGTTTAGTCACATGTAGTTACTATGTTGAAAGGATCACCATATATAGTTTAATGCACTATACTAACATCTATAGAGAACTTGGTCATTGTATTAGCACATGCCATTAAGGTTTTCCTCAAAATTAACATTTAATTTTCATATATATATATATATATATTTATTTATTTATTTATACATATATTGAAGGTTTTTCCCTGATTTCAATAAATTAAATTTAAGTTTTTATTAAATTTAGTTGGTAATGGGATAATAACCCCACAACGGATTTTATATGGAATTTTTAAAATTTATATATATATTTATTCTAAAAAATATTTGAGGGAATAAAAATTATTTATAAAACTTAATATCTGATCACCCTAATACACCACTACATCAAAACTAATAGTAGAATAATGATAGTTCAATGACAAGCCTTCATTTAAAATCATGAATGTAAATATCATAATAACACCATATAAAGATTTATTAAATTTAAAAGAGAGAATGAAGGAGCCTAATAATATACTTATTATCATGGATTATGATGGAAACATGTTATTGTTAGAAATTGAATTTTTTTTATTTCCTCCCCCTTTAAAGAAATAGTAAAAATATATAAATGTAAATTTAAAAACATTATAAAAAAAGACCTCCAAGAAACATTTTCAATGATATCCCTTCACATTTTATCCCATTTTTACTAAGAAAAATTTTGATTTTAGGTGGTACCTCATAAAACACAAAACATCAACAAATGGAATGCATGCAATGTTAATAAATTTTATTGAAAATAGGGGCATAGGTTAAACAGTCATGGAGGTCTAAAATAGCGAAGTCCCTGAGAATCTATTAGTACAACGTTAAGATTCTCATGGGAAGGGATCCAGTTTTATTAAAAATATTTTAATTTTTTAATCTCATGCTTAAAATATTATATATCCACTTCTTGAAAAAAAAATATACAATTCTCTATGTTTGGTTGAGTACTAAAGAAAACCACCGAATAACCCAATTATAAAATTAAATGGTATTCCCATATAAAACCATTTTTTCTCAATCTAACCATAATCTTTTTTTTCATCATTATAATCATTATTTATTAGAGAGAAGATAAAAATAGAGCTTCTCCAAAATTGGTTTATAGTGGATGAACACATACAAAAGGATTAACTAACTAATTTACAGGTTTAAATACTTGAATCAAAATACTCATTAGAAACATTCCATAAAAATCATTATTTTATAACTTCAATGTTCTCAAGAAAGTTATATGTTCTGTGAATTTTTTAATTTTTTCAAAAATTTGATACGTTGATAAATCAAGGGATTCAAGAGACTTCATGGCACTAATTTTCATTATTATACTTCCTTATAGCCTATTCCCCGATAAATTTCAATTAATCAATTCATGTAGGTTACTCAACTCCATTGGAATACCCTTTATATATATTGCATTATTGTTCTAGAGATGTTATCCATCTTAAAGTACTACTATATTGATTTCCCTTATCCTCTATAATAAAAAAATATATTCTCCTAAAGTATAAAATAATTTCCCAAATGATTCTGAAAATGTATAGTTATAAATCCTTTGAAAAAAATTGGAATAATTTTAATTATTCCATTGTTTTCAAGGTCTAAGACTATAATAAAAACTATATCACATAACTCTCATGTATAACTCCATGAATATTGTTTGTTGAAGGATAAGAACATGAATATTGATCAGCAGATTAACCTTAGATCTTGGTATATTTCTATTTATGTTATTGTCACTCAAATATATTACCTGATGTTTACTCTATATTATAAAAAAATATATGATAGATTTCAAGAGAATTTATTATTTTTTAGTATAATTCAAAGAGCTAGATGAGATAATTCATATAATTTGTTAGCTCTACAATAAAATTATTACTTCCAATACCAACACATTGTAAATTCTTTAAATCCATCTTGCAATTCGGATGTGTACCAGATTAATAATTTTTTGATAAATTCAAAATGGATATTCCTATAACATTTTTTCCCTTCAGACCAAAAATTAAAATTATAATCCCTATAAAAAATTGTTGTAAAGGTCAATAAAGGTTACAATTTAAGTTATATAAATAAGTGAACCATTGAGGTTATTAGAAGGAAGGAAGATTTTGTTTGTAGAAAATGAATATGGAACATTTTAGGGTATGTAGTTTTGAGATAAATCATGAGTTAAAATATAAGGTAATATTGAAATCCAAGCATTGAAGTGGTGTAAGATCCATGTGATTGAAAATGATATCACTTGATAATTGTTTTGGGTTTGCAACCACATAGGAAATTTAACACCAAAACTTTTAAAGCTAATTCATATTTCTTCTGATTGTATTGGTGGAATCAATATGGAGTTTAATTTTAGGTTTAAATATGGATTTCATTCATCATAGAAAAATTTTAATGATTTTTAATTTTCAAAATGAGTTTCTAAAAAAATCCAGAGAAGGAATTGATAGAAATGTATAAAAAGGGTAACTTTGAAATATTTAATAGATGTTTAGAAATATTGGCACTAAAAAAATGTGGACACCTCAACATTTTATAGAATTATAAAACCTATAATTTAACTTGTAAAGTGACTTAATAATTGATTATGGTGTGAATATGTATCCATAAAAATTTTAGTCAAGTGGAAGGATTCCTCTAGTGTATCGGTCACACATCAAGTAAGTTTATTGTGGGAAAGGTTTAGCTTTTTTTATTTTAAAAGATATTTCATGGATCTTGTAATTTCCCCAATAATATAATTCCAACTGATTTTGAGTTACACAAGTTATGTAAGATTGGAAATTATAGAAGCAATGGGATCAAGAAATTCATTGTCCAAAATGTAGAGGGATTAAAGGGTTGTGAAGTTATAAAACCATTTGGGAATGGTGGAGTAAAGGTTTTAATTCAGATTGAGATAACTTATAGAAGTGGTATTCATTAAAAATATAGTAATGGGTCTAGAAAATTGGTTACCAAAAAATAGAGGGAAACTAGAGATGATAATTTGGAAATCCACTCAAGAATTGCGCTTGACTTGCCTCAAATACTTAGATTGAGGATGAGGAAGAAGGTGGAGATGGTGTGTTCAGAAAGATGAGATTGGGGAGGGAGTTAGAAGTGTAACAAAAAATTATTTGATAAATAATGGGTCTTATTCAACACCTACAACCAATTAACGTCGAGATAAGATTGAAGGATTCCATACCCAAGCGTTGTAGTGATGAGAGACCTGAAATCCATCCCAACCCATCTTTCATCATCATCTCATTATAAGAGAACCAAAGATATATTAAGTTGAATATATTTCCATGTTGAGGGTAAATGGAACCACTAAATCCATTATCTAAAAGGTTAATCCACCATATATTCGATAATTAATTGAAAAAGTCAGAAATTGGAGCACCCCCAAAATCATTATCAATGAGCTTGAGGAACAGAATATAACAACCCTTATCTTTATTACACAGTAATTCATAATTTATTACCTAATATTACACATAATAAAACCCCTAATATTTATAATTATATTTTATTTTTGGGTTAGTTAAATTTCATAACAACATAAACATGAAATACATCATATTTATTGAGAACTTCATTAACAAGATCGTATTGAAAATTGCATGGGATAACCTAGGGACATACATAAGAAAGGGTTGGGTTATAAAGACCAGTAAGGTAATAAATATGGAATAACATGAATAATATAATACATGTTAAAAAATAGTCATGTTAATGGGTAATAAAATTGGTGATAATCATAAGAATGAATAATGAGGCATGATATAGCATGAAAATCATAAAGGAAACATGGGAAATGTGGTAACAACTTAAAAGACTGCATCATAAACATAGTTTAAGGATAACTACAAATAAATAATGATGGAAAATTCCCATAAAGTAATTATATTCACTATTTATCCCAAAAAGACATCTCTTGAGACTAAACATTACCCAGTGCACTAGATCACTATATAATTCTGGGTGCAACCATCACATTCATTTCATTCTCATGCTTAAGTGTCCCACATATATCATAGAACATGGATTCATTCATCATAATATTTTATTATATTATCAAGTAGTGTGGAATAAATACATGTAATTCCCATATTATATAAGTATAATTTTATAAAAGTGAACACCATTGATAATAAATGGGTATGGTATTCACTACACAATTGTTTTTCCATATAAAATCAAGGTGAAATGTTGCCAGCATAACAACATCACATAAAAATTCATAAAATGGGTTGATGAGGGTGAATGGGGTATCTCATAATTTTTACATAAGATGGGAAGTAATAGGGACATGTAAATACATATCCCAACATTATGAATTGTAAAATAGAAGGCATGTTATAATAAAGAAACATTAATAAAGAGGAGAATGAGAGGATCCCTTACTTGAGTGTGTGACTCCAAATGCTTGGGAGGAGATTCTTGGGATCTTAGGTCACCTTGGGAGGACTCAAGATAGGAGATAAGACTAATTACATGATCTAAGGATTTGGAGTGAAGGAAAATGGAAGATTGGGTTGGTTTATATAGGAAATGAGTAGGTATTTCTTTAATATTTCTCAAACATAGGTTTTGGAATCTATATAATATAATAACCAAACCCACAAACCTTCCCATGGTTATTGCCAATATTTTATTCCAAATGGGAGTGGGTTTTATTATTTTATAAGTTCATGGTCCAAACATAATAAAATAATACTCATGCTAATGTGGAAGTGGGTCACAGTCTTAAAGAAATGGTTTTAAAACCATAAAATATATTAATGGTTTTGGAGGATTCATAATGTCTTTATAAAATTAATCCAATAAACCTAAAATCACATTAATTTAAATTTAAAACATATATTTGGTCTGTTATAACCTTTATTTTATTTATTACATCACTTTTGGATCATTACGATGTCCTAATACACATAGTATATTTATATGATATTTAATTTTTACCCAAAAATTCGAAAATCTCAAGAAATTGTGAAAAAATCACCATTGGATAAATTTGATGTTATGATTAAAAAATATTATTAATTTTAACTAAATAGATTTAAAAATATGTTCACTTTTACTTTTAAAATAATAATCATCATTTATTGAGAAATTATTGGATTTTTTGACAATAATGGTTTTCGAACCCTTATAAAAATTACATTTGACATCATAAAAATTATATGACCATTTATATTTAATAAAAATAATTTAATAAAAATAATGTATTAAAATATTATTTATTTCAAAAATAGACTAATTCATCAAAATAAATGTCTTAATTTAAATTGAATTTAAAAATACAATTATTTTTATTGGATAAAAATCAAAATCCTAAATAATGTAATAATAATAGGATTAAAATATATTTATTATTATATTCAAAACAATTTGAATACTCATTTTTCTATGTTCTTTATACATATCCCTTTAATACACTAATAAATTTCATAATGGTAAGGTTCGTGATGGTTATACTTTCATGGGGTGGTTTGGAAAACATGGTTTGGTCCATGATAAAGATGAGCTTGAACTTCTCCCATAAAAGGTTTCACTCATGCTTAAGTTTTTGGATCTCATATTGGGATTGGTCAGGGTAAAATCCCAGTGATGATATCTCCCTTAAAAGATCCAATAAATGGGCTTCATAGGGTATGATCCTACTAGTTGAGGCCTTCACTTCCTTTGTCTATTTCAATTAGATTTGTTAAAACCCTATATTTATACTAATCATGTGATCACTTTTCAACATCTATATTATCAATGATAAAGATGATTAATAGTATTTTAAATACTATAGGATATAAAAAAACCAAATAATTTCATGTGTTTTCTATAACCATATTGCATAATAATACATTTAATTAAATCATAAGGGGAATTTTATTTATAAAAATTCGGATCATTACAAAATTCTCCCCTTTAGAAATTTCACCCCCAAAATTTTCATTTCCCGCACTAAAACAGATCTGGGGAACTTTGTTTCATCACCTATTTTGGTTCCCACATCACTTTCTCAAACTTATGGTTTCTCTATAGAACTTTCACAAGGTGAATTGTCTTATTATGTAGAAATTTGTCTCTATGATCTAAGATATTCATTGAATGCTCTTCACAGGAAATATCAATCTCTAATGGTACCACCTCTGGATTGAGTTCTTGTGATGGGTCTGGTATGTACTCTCTCAAGAGGGATACATGGAATACATCATGTACTTGAGATAGGTTGGGTGGGAGTGCAAGTCGATAGGACACCACTCTAATGTGATAAAGGATCTTGAAGGGGATAATGTATCTTGGACTAAGATTTACCTTCTTCCCAAAACTCATCTCTTTCTCCCATGGTGATATGCATAGGAATACCATGTCTCCAACATCAAACTCTAGGTTTTATCAATAATTGTCAACATATACCTTATATCGACTCTGAGTAGCCTTGATGTGCTACCAAATATTCTTAATCTTTTCCACCATTTCCTCAACCATTTCAAGAACTAGTAGTTTTCTTACCCAAATTCATCCCAACATATAGGTGTTTAGCACCTATTCCTATAAAGGTCTCTATAAGGATCCATTTGGATGATTTAGTAGAACCTTTTATTGTATAATAACTCAACTAGAGGAAGATGTTGGTCCCATCATCCTTCAAATTTAATTGGTCTTGCTCTCAACATGTCCTCAAGTGTCTAGATAGTCTTCTCAAATTGGACATCATTTTGGGGGTGATAAGTCATGTTGAAGTTCAAATCAGTATTTATAGAATTTCATAGACTCTTCCAGAACATATAGGTAAATCCGGGGTCTCAATTTGTAACTTTTGATAGTGGTGTTCCATGAAACTTCACCAATTCTCTAATGTATATCCTTGCAAGTTGATCGAGTGATATGTCATATCAAATTGCAATGAAGTGTGAAATATTTTTAATAAGATACACCACAACCCATATAGAATTATTACCTCTTGATGTCTTCAGAAGACCAGTGAAAAAGTACATGGTGATTTTTTCCCATTTCCATGTAGGTATGGTTAATGGTTTCATCATCCCCATGGATTTTTTCCTTTATACTTTCACTTACTAACATATAAGACATTCTAATGTATATTTCATGATCTACTTATTCATATTATACCACCAATAGTGCTCTCATAGAGCATGATACAAGTGTATGCTTCCTATATGGATGGACAAAGCTGAACTATATGAATCATCCAAAAACTCCTTCTTTAGCTCCAGATTTGATGGTATACCTAGTTGTGACCCAAATCTTACAACTTTTTTTTCAATATGATAAATAATTATTTAACTAGTTGTCACAAATTAAAATAACACTTCTATTATTTTGTGACATGCAATTTTATTTATAATTCTATTTTGCACATGTTGGAGCACCATAAAAAATGACGCTGTATTATTATTAAATTTATGGTTTTTATCTATGTTCATGAATGTATTTAATTATTTATATTAAATTAAAAATTGTAACTAAAATTCCATGTATATAAATAGACAAGTATGCCTATTGTTTCATACACCACACCACACGCCTAGTGAATTTATAATTGTTGAGACAAACAATTTCTCTCTCAAATCCTCTTCTCTCCCCTCTCGAGAATGAGAGGCATTCTTCAAGACTAAATAACAAGCGATCAAGAACGACTAAAACAAGATACTCGCTTCGCCGCGCTAGCACCCAGAGAACGAATGGTGTTGATCGGAGGCCATCGGAGCACGTGTGGATCACTGCTGGAGGGATTCTATTTTAGATCCTTTCAAATGCAACAATATAATCTAAAACGGTAATTCTGAATGATCAACATCGTCAATGAAGAAAATACCAAAGACACGGGTATTATTTTCTTTATGAAATTAATTAAATTAATTATAAACATGATGCAAAAGATCATCTCTAAAGGTTTCAGGCCTCTTCCTTTTTATCTATATATTTGATTGTATTCTATAGAGACTGGAATTCATCGTCGTATTAATCCCAGAATAATCATTGATCATGGTAAAAATCCAAGTTGGGTCTTGTCCCAACCACACTTCTGCTGCATCTGGAACCTTCAAGTGGTATCAGAACGATTACATCATAGTTTATAATTATTTAAATATTTCGTCGATGATTTATACATTTAATAATTTAGTTGTTTCAATTAAATTTAATCATTCTACAAATCTAAATCTCGAGATCTTTTCCTCCTCTTTTGTTTCTCATTCACCTTAACGACATGATATTTTATTTTAATTTTGATTAAAATAAAACAGAGGATCTCATTCGGAGGTTCTAAAGTTTCTTGTTCATACAACACCAGAACACACGGTGTGTATTCGGCAGTACATGTCGTGAAGTCAAGGTTCGATGCCCTGGGTCTGGTCCACCAAACCAAGTTGAGTCATTAGAGTTTTCCTAGTCTTAATGATTATGTGTGTTGACCAGGAATAGGTGGAATGTAGTTTCTAGATTACACGTTATGTGGCTCAATGGACATGGTGTATAGTCCCTTCGAGTTAGGGTTGAACTATATACCCCATGTAAAACTTTACTATCTAGAGATCGTTTAATGAGGAACTACATGGCATGTGGCCCACTGGACACACCGTGTACTCCGAAGATTTCTGAAGTACACACACATGTCGTTTCCCCAGGCATGTACTTCGGATGGACGGTAAACAATAGTACCCACTGTATAGTTGGAAATATACGTCGTGTACTCATCCAAATTATGTAGATTTATTAAAATTTATTATTATATTATACATCCCTTTGAGACATGTACCATTTTATAGGCGTAAATTTGAGGCACAACATGTGATAGGTGTTTTATATTTATGTGTTTAATTTAACATCTGCGTAATGTTAGTTTCTACTCATTGGGTAGTTATGAATAGGAATTCATCAGGTTTTCTCCAAGGTACAAGTTACGTACAAATATAATTTTAAATTAATTTATTTGTTTAAAATTATGATGGATGATAATCTCAAGGAAATTCAGAAAAGGGTTTAAGATAAAAGGATTGATTAATTATAGATGATAATTAATTGATTTGAGCGTGATTTATCTTAAACAAGAATGATTAAAGAATTGAATTCCAGTTTTATTTATGCGTAAATATTGTTGCATGTATGGATGATCATGAGCTAGACTAAGACCTTTGTATGTGGATGGTTTCTTTTATTTTATTTTATTAAATAAATTTTGTTGTCTTGCGAGCCTTCTCCTCATTAATATGTAAGGACTATGTGCCCAAGGTTTCTTTTATGTAAAACACCTTTTTACCCCTCACCTACATGTGAGTTTAAAAAAATGAATATGTAATGGATGGAGCTCCCAAGCTAGTGGAGACATTTCAAGATGAATCCAAGATGAAACCAATCGCATGAGATACAGAGGTGGATAGGTGGAAGCTGTAAAAACAAACCCGAAAGGTTCAAGGTGTTTCTCCCTTAGGTAAGGGTTAGTTTATACACTTCTAGATAAACTAACCATTAGAAAATCTCATGATCATTCCATATAGTTTATTTTATTTCTTTCAGTTTCATGGTTTATCGTTATGGATGTGTTGTCATGATCACATAATTAATGAATTAAACAAGCATGCAAGATTGAACTAAAATAAACTAGACTTATGTGTAAATATTATCAAGACATGGTTATTCACTTAAGTAAGTTCCACTTAATATTAGTAATCATGTGATACTGATAATAATAAATTCATTCATAAGAGATAAAAATCCCTCAAATAAAATATTAAGTCATACCAAGCCTTCCATTACTTGATTAAGGGAAAAATCAATAAAACTATGTGCTTGACCAAGCCTTATTGGGACACTTACTTTTATACAGGAATAACTTATAAAAGGTTTCGGTTTGACTTAACCATATTACATCAATAGGAGTATCCCTTTCTAGACTTGGTGTAATATTGGAGGCAAGATTTGAGTAAATTCAAAGTCATGATTCCAAGATTGGGGAGTCTACTCAACAGATCAAGGATCTGCAAGCCCGTAGTTGGCAAAGACCTGCCTACCTAAATACCTTATAATAGCTTGACCAACCCTTATTGAGGTTATGAAAAGGGGAATATGGATCCTTTCCACTAGAATTTCATGGAAACTAGACATCCAAAGATCAATATTGAGGTCCATTGAGACTTGATAAAATAGTGGGAGATTTAATAAAATTTATTATTTCTCATAAAATGTAATCAAGAAAGTACTAATGATCTGCTCTTTTAATTATATAATAAAAATGACAAACTCGTCAACCACACTATCCATGTGATCAATTCTAGATAAAGACAACATCCTCACTGGTAGTAACTTCCAGGAATGGTTTAGACGCCTTCGGGTTATCCTACGCCATGAACAGAAGTCTTACATGCTAGAGTCATCATTACCTGATCTTCCTACCAAAGAGGCAAGTGATGAGGATTTATTATTCTATGAGAAACATATGAATGACACGGTCAACTTTCAATGTTAGATGTTATCATCAATTTCTAGTGAGCTCATGAAGTCTCATGAAAACATGGATGCTTATAGCATGCTTGATCACCGATATGGTCTTTACTAGGAGAGAGAAAGACATGAAAGGTTTGAGATCTCTAAAGCACTCTTTCATAGTAATATTAGAGAAGGTGCCCCATCTGGGCATCATGTGGTCAAGATAATTAGCTACACTGAGTGCTTGGAGGTTCTAGGGTTTAAACTCCCCGAAGAACTGGGAACTGATCTCATTATCGCATCACTCCCTCATAGATTCTCTAACTTTGTTGCCCATTTCAATATGAACAACATTGAGAAGTCTCTATCTGATCTTTTTATTATCATTCACCAAGTGGATAGAGATATGAAGCGTGAAAATACTTCTGTCCTTATGGTGAATAAGAGGAAAGGGAAGGCGAAGAGCTTTAATCCCAAAGATTCTTAACAGCCTTCCAAGAAAAGGAAGATCAAAGGGGAGGCAAAGGAATAAGAGGTTGTTTATTTCACATGTGCCAAAAAGGTCCATTGGAAGAAGAACTGCACCCATCCTATGAAGCAAGGGGAAGCTTCATGTGCATTTTTTATTGAATGAAATCTATCTGTTTCTAAAAATTGGGTATTAGATACAGCTTTTGGTGCTCACATATAAATCCAAATACAGGAACCAAGTAGATTTAGGATGATTGATTGAAGAGAGGTAGATCTACAATCATCCAACAGATCCAGAATTGTTGTTTTAGCTATCGGGGACTACCACCTCACGTTTCCAACTAGGATGATCTTGGTGTTAAATGTTTTTTTTATGTTCCTTCTGTAACCAAAAACATAATTTCTATATCCAAACTAGATATAGATGGATTTGTTTTTAAGTTTTTAAATTAATGTTTCTTATTTTATAAAGATAGCATTTTTTTTGGTAGGGCACATTTATACAACAGTCTTTATGTGTTTGATTACACAAACAAATTAATGGAAATTGATGACAAAGATACTTCACATGACTCATACTACACCTAACTTTGGCATCACCAGCTAGGTCATGTAAACAAGAAACACTTGACAAAGTTACATCAAGATGGATATTTAGATTATTTTAAACTAAAACCACTTGGCATATGTCATGCATGTTTACAAGGAAAAATGACTAAATCCCCATTTGGTGGGAAAGGTGAAAGGGATAAAGAGCTTATTGAATTGGTTCATATCGATGTGTGTGGACCATTTCCAGTTGAAGCAAGAGGTGGGTACTCATACTTCATAATGTTTGCTGATGACTTTAGTAGATATGGATATATCTACTTAATGAGGTACAAGTCGAATTCATTTTATAAGTTCAAGGAATATAAGAATTAATTTTAGAACCAACTTGGTAAGAATATTAAGAAACTAAGCTCAGACCGAGGTGGGGAATATCATAACTAGGACTTCATTGATAACTTATGGAAGTTTGGGATCCTATCCAAACTCACTCATCCTTAAACACCTCAATGGAATTGTGTAAGCGAAATGAGGAACTGTGCCTTGTTGGACATGGTGAGATCAATGATTAGTCATGCAAGTCTTCCATTATCCTTTTGAGGGTATCTGTTACAAATAGCGGCATACATACTAAACCAAGTACCAACTAAATAGATAAATGGTATTCCATATGAGTTCTTGAGTGGAAGAAAATCCATGTTATCGAATTTACATGTGTGGGGTAGTGAAGAGTTTGTTAAGGCCTCTTCAGGAAACAAACTTGCACCTAGAGGCGCAAAGTGTACCTTTATAGGATACCCCAAGGAAATAAGGGAATATTACCTATACAATCCCTCATACAAAAAGGTTGTAGTGGTAAGACATACCATATTCCTTGAGAGGAATAACATCTCCAAAAGAGATTGTGGGATCAAGATAGACATCGATGAAGTCGAGTCTCAAGGTACACAAGAGTTGGTACAAGAACAGATTCCACAAAGCCCCATGGAATAAGAATCTATTTTAGAGACACAAGTATTGCGTAAGAGTACAGGAGAGGTTAGGGAACCGAAACGGTATGGTTTTCTAGTTACCGAGGATGGTGACTCATTAATAGTTGATAGTAATGATCCTATAACCTATAAGGAAGCTGTAAGTGGCACAGACATTTCCAACTGGCAATAATCCATGAATTCTGAAATGAATTTCATGTACCAAAACTAAGTCTAGATTTTGGTAGATCATCCAGTTGATGTAAATCCTATTGGTTAAAAATGTTTATTCATGAATAAACTGAACATGGAAGGAAAATTCGGTACCTATAAGGCACGACTGGTTGCAAAAGGCTTTAAACAACATCAAAAATTGACTACGATGAAATATTTTCACCATTTGTAATGCTGAAATCCATCATAATTCTACTTTCCATTGAAGCTTACCATGAATATGATATTTGGAAAATGGATGTCAAAATAGCATTACTTAATGGGAACCTTCAGCAATATGTATTCATGACACAACCTGAAGTTTTTATGATTTCGAAATATGCCAATAATGTATGCAAGTTTCGGAAATCCATTTATTGATTAAAGAAAGCATCTAGGTCATGGAACATTCTTTTTTATAAATCCATAATAGAATTTGGTTTTATCAAGAATGAATGTGATCTTTGTGTAAACAAACGGTTTAGTGGGAGTGCAGTCATTTTCCTAATAGTATATGTTGATGCAATATTACTTATTGGAAATGAGATACCAGTCTTATAGTCTATTAAGGCATGGTTGAATCAATGCTTCTCCATGAATGACTTAGGTGAGTCAGCATATATTCTTGGGATCAAGATCCATCATGATAGATCCAAGAGATTGTTGGTCCTAAGTCAAAGTACATACATTGATAAGATACTGAAGAGATTTAGTATGGAATAATCCAAGAGGGTATTGTTTCTAGGATCACATGGTATTCATCTTTCTAAGAAAATGTGTCCTCATACACATGAGTAAAGAAAGATAATGGAAAAGAGTTCATACACATCAGCGATTGGTTCAGTCATGTATAACATGTTATGTACCAGGATGGATGTCGCCTACGCATTGAGTGTGGTAGGCAGATATCAAGCTGACCCAGGTGACTGCCATTGGATGGCAGTCAAGACTATCCTAAAGTATCTGAGGCATACTAAGGATATGTTCTTGGTTTATAGAGGAGATGAGGATCTAGTCATCATAGGATATGTAGATTCTAGTTTCCAGACTGATAAAGATGACATAAAGTTGCAAACGGGATACATATTCACTTTTAATGGAGGTGCAATGAGCTGGAAGAGCTCAAAGTAGAGTGTGGTCGTAGATTCTATAGTAGATTCTGAGTATATCACAGCTTCTATGGTAGCTAAAGAAGCAGTTTGGATGTGAAGCTTCATCTAAGAGCTAGATGTGATACCTAGTAGTAAAGATCCCATCACAGTGTACTGTGATAATACTATAGTGGTGGCTCTCATAAATGATCCAAGGTCACATCAGTGGATGAAGTACATACTTCAAAAGTATCATTTCTTGAGGGATTTTTCTTAGAGATGTGAAGTTGTAGTGAGCAGTATTTTCACAGAAGACAATTTGATGGACCCCTTGACTAAAGCCTTGACTTATAAGAAATATGATCACCATGTGAGGTCTAGCAGACTGAAAGTTTTAGGTAGTTGGGTCTAGTCCAAGTGGGAGTTTATAAGAGTTGGTGTCCTAGAACCAACTGGTTTTACTTTGCTTACATGGATATTTAATGCATTATTACATATTGTTCATTGTTCTATATGACTATGATGTGATAATGTCCTAGAGTATTTGTTGTATTGATAAGATCATGTTAGTACTCATAAGAAGATGGTATTTCCTATCATGAATTTCACACCTCGTAATCTCCAAGGTAAGAGATTATGAGAACAAACCCGCTAGTATGAATTTCGCATGTTTTGGTTTCATCAGATATTTATATCTATGAGTGTTTGTAATGACCCTTAGACTTTAATATTATCATTAATACATGACATGATTTATGCACTTTTATTTACTGATGAAAATCGTCATGCAGACAGTTGGTGGGAAGTAGGGTATGTTTCGTGTGTCACGAGTGGAATGTTATAAATGGATAAGTTGAGGAAGGATTTGTCCCTTCCATTTATGGAATTTGATATCTTGGCCCTTTGATTAAAATAGAACCGTCGTGAAAAATTCAATTTCCATGGTATAACAAAAAATTTATTTCAGGTAGTCAAAGAACGACGTATCAAGCATAAAAGTTGATGACACAATCATGAAACATGCTTGATGAGATATTATGACAAAGGGATTATATTACATAGTGATCATTCATCTATGGATGTCATTGTTGAGACTTTAAGTTCTTTCTCTTGGGTTCCTTGACCCATTTCTAGATAGTACTCTTGGAATTTAGGCAAGCCCGCCTAATACCAACAAGAAAAAATCCTAGTGGGTCACACACTAAGTGTCTTTGGTAGTCTTGGTTAAATTATATTTGAATTTAATTAATAAATATTATTCTCACGATAGTGGAATAATTTTATTCAAGTTAAAATGATTTCACAAATTAAATAAATATTTATTCACCAGATTGTGGGTAAAATATATTTATTTATTTTATTAATAATTTATTAAATATTTATTTACTATTTTGTAAATAAAATATTTATTTAAGAGAATAAATTATTTATTTATTTATTCTGGTGTTCAATAAATGGAAGTTGAGTTCGAGTGGACTAAGTCTGTTCTAATAGTAAAATAATTATTTTCAAGACGATAAATAATTATTTAACTAGTTGGCACAAATTAAAATAGCGCTGCTATAATTTTGTGACGCATAATTTTATTTATAATTCTATTTTTCACAAGTTGGAACACCATAAATAATGACGTGGTATTATTATTAAATGCATGGGTTTTCTCTACATTCATTAATTTATTTAATTATTTCTATACAATTAAATATTGTAACTGAAATTCCATGTATAAAAATAGAAAAGTACGCCTATTGTGCCATCCACCACACCACACACCTGGTGAATTGAGAATTGTTGACCCAAACAATTTCTCTCTCAAATCCTCTTCTCTCCCCTCTCAATAATGAGAGGTATTCTTCAAGTCAGAAGAACAAGTGATCAAGAATGGCCGAAAAAAGACACATGCTTCGCCGCACTAGCACCCAGAGAATGTGCTGTGTCGATCGGAGGCCATCGGAGCACTTGTGGATCACCGCAAGAGGGATTCTAGTTTGGATCCTTTTAAGCACAAAAAGATAATACAAAAGGGTAATTCTGAATGATCAACATCATCAAAGAAGAAAATACTAAAGATCCAGGTATTATTTTCTTTATGAAATTAATTAAATTAATTATAAACATGATGTGAAAGATCCTCAATAAAGGTTTTTGGCCTCTTCCTTGTTTATCTAAATATTTGATTATATTTCATGGAGACTAGAATTCATCATCGTATTGATCCCAGAATAATCATTGCTCATGTTAAAAATCAAAGTTGGGTGATGTCCCAACTATGCTTCTGTTGTGCCTGGAACCTATAGTTGGAGCATTGGTGAGTATGAATGGAATTACTATGAACTCATATTTCTCATACATTTTATGAACATAAGTCTTAGGGATACCTCCTTCTTCACCCTAAATTGGTAATATCCTGACTAAAGATCCACCTTGGAGAAGGATTTTTCTCCACATAGATTATCTAAAAATTCATCAATCCATGGAAAAGGATACTTGTTCTTTATCTTTATCTTGTTTAGTTCATGATAATCGATGAAAAGGAACATTGACCCATCCTTTTTATGGATGAAGAGGACCGGTATACCCCATGGTGAAGCACTTAGGTGTATGAACCCTTTATCTATATTCTCATGTAGTTTTTTATTCATCTCCTCAATTTCCATAATATCCATTCTATATGGAGTCTTGGATAATGTTAATGTCCCATGTATAAGTTCAATTGAAAATTGTACCTCTTATCTAGGAGAAAAACCCGAAAATTCTTTGAGAAACACATCATCATATTCCCTCACAATGGGAATGTATTCAAGGATGATTATTTCCTTATACTCAATCATTTGAGATAGATATGATTTCTCATAGAAAAATAATATCCATTCTTAAGATGTTGTTTCTAAAGAAGACTCATCCACCTCCATGCACTTGTACATAATCAGGGGTCGATTCGTGAGACCAAGAGTGAATTCTTTCTTGTGGAAATTTATTTTGGATCTGTATAGGGAAATCTAATCCATGCCTATAATTTCACAAAATTCTACTAAAGGTGGTTTCACAGGATTTTTTGGGAAGTTAAACCCACAAATTTTGACAAGGGGGGAGTTATATACTTGGGATGAAATAATTTCCCCATTTTTTGTTTTCACAGATAGAACTACTTCGATGATTTGTGGTGATTTTTTAATAGTTATACTAAAATTTCATGGTATGAAGGAATGTGTAGAACCATAATCAATAAGTACATTAATTGTTATTGAATTAATAACTATCATACCTATCACCACTTCATTTTCAGGATCCACCTCAGCAGTTGTGATGGAAAATGCTCACCCTTTTTACCTTGGTGGTTGTTGGTTGTCTCTGAAAACCCTTAGATTAGGGCATTTGTTTTCAAATTGTTCAAGTTCCTTGCAGTTTAAGTAATGAACAATTAACTAAGGTTTGACTAGATAATTACTCTCTTAAAATTCATTATTGAGTTTTTCTTGTTGATAATCGCTCGTTATTTTTCCATCCTTCTCGCACCTAAATATTTTCCTCGTTCCAGTTAGGCAATTTCTGGGGTGCTTATTTACACACCTTGATAAATGGGATGTCAAAATTTCTTTGCACTATTATATTTCCCCATAGGACTTCTAGAATTAAAATCCACTTTATATTTTGTATCCCTGTGATACCCTTGAGATTCTCAAACCTCCATCTCGACTTTGATGGCACATAAAAAAATTTATTCATAGCTATCAAAGTCTCGAATCACCAAGGATTTTCATAGATTAGGTTTTATCCCACCAAATAAGTGTTCAACCTTTCATTCAGGGGTAATAACAAATCTAGAGGAATATCGTGCATGTATTGTTATGTTTTCTCCATTATCCCTGAGATATTAGTAATATTTTTTCATCATTGAAAGTAAATACCTTTTAATATTAAGTGTAAAGAGTGCGAGGAAAATATTTATTGGAAAACATTTTCTGAAATTCCTTCCACATCATCACTTCAATCTCTTGCTCGGGATTCGTATTTTTTATCAATGTCAACCATAGGTCATCTTCTCCCTCCATATGATAAGTATTTTATAGAACCTTATCTTCTTCATAACATTTAATGATGGAGAAGATCATCTCAATGGAGTTAATCCATTATTTCTATATTAAGGGATTTGGTGATCCATTAAAACTAAAAGTACGTTGTCTTATATAGGTATCAATCATATATTTTTAACTATTTAGGGGGGATTTGGATGATCTTCATGATATAGGTTTCTATTTAAAACCTGATTCAGCTAAGAGAGTATCTTCATAATGTTCCTGATTCCTTCTCTCATCAGTTTGGGCATCTCATTGGGTCATCCATCACATTACTCTTCACATTGGTTATTTACCTAATACCTCATATTTTCTCCCATAGGAGATAATAAAATGAAATTTTGGGATGTGTATTTTTGAAATATTAAACACATAAATGGGTAATCCAATGAAATTAAATGTATAACTTATAAATTATTTTTATTTTGTAACTTATGAATTTCTGAACTTCAATCTATGTTATCCATGATCTATTTCCTAACATATACTCTTATAGGAATTTTTTCCCCTTAATAATGGTTCATAATGAGCTTATAAATGTACCAAATTATATCCCCTGGGATTTTCAAACAAGGTGTGCACCAAGGCCCATTTTCGTGCACCAGTTCCTGGTTGATTCTAGCTCAATGCGGTGTTTTCAGGTTTTACCCCTATGTGAATCTATGCCAAATCCATATCTACTTTTAGTTTCCATGCATGGAATTATTTTTTATAAACCACTTACTCCATACATATCAAAATTAAATGATTTTTTAATACTTATTCTTATCTCTAAGGCTTTCACTAGAGTTTTCTAATCCTAAACCCAAAAATAATAAAATTTTTACTTTAATACCAACTATAACAACCCTTATCTTTATTACACATTAATTCATTATTTATTACATACGATTACACATAATAAAACCCAAATGATTGATAATTATAGTTTATTTATGGATTATGTACTTTAAATAATAAAATATACATGAAATACATCATCATTATTGAAAACTTCCTTAACATGCTCGTACTTAAAACTTCAAGGGATAATCTGGGGACATAAATAAGAAATGGGTAATTTGTAAATCCTAGTAAGAGAATAAATAGGGAATAACATGAAGAAAATAAAACAATTTATACAATAGGCATATCAATGGGGCGTAAAAGGGGTGAGAATCCTAAAAATTAACAATGAGGCATGATATAACATGATAATCATAAAGGAAACCTGAGAATTGGGGAAAAAATTAAAACACTACATCATAAACATAGGTCAAGGCTAACTAACAATACATCATGATAGAAAAATTCCCATAAAGTAATTAGTTTAACTCTCAGTCCCAACATGACGTATCATGATACTAAACATTACCTAATTCATTAGAGCACTATATAATTCTGGGTGCACCTATCACATTCATTTCATTCTCATGCTTAAGTGTGCCACATAGATCATATGACATGGATTCATTAATAATTATATTTTATTCCACAATAAAGTATTATGGAATACATACATGTTAGTCCCATGTCAAACAAGTAAAACTGTATAAAAGTGAACACCCTTGATAGGAAATTGGTTTGGCATTCACTACATAATTGTTTTTGTAATGGAAAGTCATGGTGAAATTTCAGAAGCATAACAATGCCACTTTAAAATTTATAAAATGGGAAGTAATAGGGACATAGAAATACATACAATAAAATAAAAATAGCCTTTAACATCACTAGAATAGGAATTTATCAGTGCTAAAAATGGATGATAATTTGAAAGCAGTTAAAGGGATGAAGCTTTTATCAATTCTAAAAAGGCATTGTTAAAGTCCCCGTATAACAGAGCCAAAAAATATCTATTAAAAGGGTCATTTAATAGAGCTAAAAATATGTTGATAAAGGCCCCACTAATAAAGGGTATATATAAAAAATTCCACGCCCACATAACCCCCTTCATCAGCACTCCCCCCCCACCGCTTTATCAATGCTTCCCTCCACCCCTTTATCATTTATTTAGATAATCCCACCCTCCCACATATTCTTGCAGCTCCAAAAAATTTCTAACCCTATACCTCCATCATATACATAAAATCCTTTTCTACTCCCCCATACTATCTTGTTTCACATTTTATGATATATCTATATATTTATATATATTTCATTGCATTTTTTATCCATATATTTATATATAAGTTTATACATATGATTATATATATGTTTATATATTGATAAATATATTTTATATGTAAATATATTTAATTTTTTATTTTTAAAATTCATTTTTTATGTGTGAATGTAAAAAAAATATGTATATATCATTATATATTTGATTATAAATAATAGTACATTGGGAAAAATGACAAAATTTCAAATCCATAATATCAATATTAATGTAATACCTAGGAATAAATTTAGTCTCCACTGAAAAATTGCAAAAATATCACCTTTAAAGATGGTGAAAATCAATCAAATGTTAAACAAATCGGGGTACCCAGACTAAAAAATCAGTTGTAGAGGCCTTATGGGCCTTTTTGGCCAAGAAAAACGTGATAGAGGGTTTATTTTGAGTCACCAGAGCATAGAGATCATTGCAGTATGAGATTTGAAATTTGGTAGATCCCAAAAGGACACCTGGATTAAAAGTTATGGTAATTTGATGTTCGAGTTACATTTTTAACTTATTTTAGATCATTTATTGAATTTTTGATGTTTTTTCTTCAAATTGCTATTAAATGACTATTACTTGTTAATAATAAGAAAATTATTAATTAAAATTATTTTTGTAATTATTTTATAATTTATTTATACTAAATATCTTATATATTAATTGTAAATTCCAATTCACCTTATCTAAACATATTTTAAAAAACATACATTATATTTATATCAATATATTTATAATTATATATTAATATATTAATTTTAATGAAATATATTTTGTTTTTTTGAATTATACTTTTATCAGCGCTTTTTTAAAAACACTGATAAAGGGTGGGGCTTTATCAGCACTTGTAAAAAAGCACTGATAAAGGAACCTCTTTAATAGAACCTTTTTAAAAACACTGATAAAGGGTGATCCTTTATCAACACTTGTAAAAAAACTCCGATAAAGGCCCCTCTTTGACAGTGCTTTTTTAGTGTTGTTAAATAACCCCTTTAACAGCGCTTTTTTAGCACTGAAAAAGGAGGGTCTTTAACAGCATTTTTATCAAGTGATGTTAAAGACCTAGCACTAGATAAACATAGTTTTTTATTAGTGGTATTCCAACATTAGGAATTGGAAAAATATAAGACATAATATAATAAAAGAACTTTAATAAATAGGATAATGATAGGATCCCTTACTTGAGTGTGTGGCTCCAAATTCTTGGGAAGTGCTTCTCCAGATTTTGGTGGAACCTTGAGAGGACTCTAGAGAGTGGAATATAGAGTAAGGATGTTATATAAGGATTTTTTGTAAAGATAAATGGGAGCATGGGTTGGTTTATATAGTAAATGAGTGTGGATTTATTTAATATTTCTCAAACATAGGTTTTGTACTCTATATACTATAATAACCAAAACCACAAACCTTCCCATGGTTTTATCCTTGATTTTATACCAAATGGGAGTGGTTTTCATCATTTTATTAGGCTAAGGTCCGAAATTAATAAAATAATACCCTTTCTTATGTGTAAGTGAGTCAAACTCTTAAGGAAATTATTTTTAAACCTTAAAATATATTAATGGTTTTGGAGATTTCATAATGTCTTTATAAAATTAATAAAATAAAAATAATATCACATTATTTTAAATGGAAATTATATATTTGAAGTTGGATACCCTTTATATTATTTATTACATCACTTTTGGGTCATTATGATGTCATAACACACACCTTATATTGATATAGTATTTAATTTTAACCCAAAAATTCGACTATCTCATATATTTATTGAGAAAAGGTGGATTTTTTTACAACAATAGTTTTTGAACCCTTATAAAAATAACATTTGACATCATAAAAATTATATGATCATTTATATTTAATAAAAATAATTTAATAATAATAAAAACTTTGAAATATTATTTATTTAAAAAATAAATTAATTCATCAAAATAAACATCTTAATTGAAATTGATTTTAAAAATATAATTTGTGTTTTATTGTATAAAAATAAAATTCATTTATAAAGTAATAATAATATGATGAAAATATATTCATTATTCTATATGAAATAATGTACATACTCATTTTTCTAGGTTCTTGATACATATCCCTTTAATAAGCCAACAAACACCCTAAGGGTAAGGTGCGTGATGATGAGACTTTAATGGAGTGATTCGGTGAACATGGTTTGGGTTGTAATCCTGATGAGCTTAAACTTCTCCCGTAAATAGTTTCGCTCATGCTAAAGATGTTGGATATCATCATGGTATCGGTCAAGTAAAATTCCTATGATGTTATATCCCTCTAAAGCTCCAATAACTGGACTTCATAGGGAACGATCCTACTGGTTGAGGTCATCACTTCCTTTATCTATGTCAATTTGATTTGTTAAACCCCAATATTTATACTAATCATGTGATCACTATTTAACATATATATTATCAACAAGAAAGTTGTTTAATGTTATTTTAAATATGTTAGGATATAATAAAACGAAATAAGTACATGTGTTTTTTATAACCATATTACATAATAATACATTTAATTAAATCATAAGGGTAATTTTATTTGTAATAGTTCGAGTCATTAAACTAATGTTGTTAGAGGTGTGCTAGGGACTTACTAATGTTTCCACTCAACCTAGTATTTTTTTTATGGTAGTCAAATCATGAATTGGGGAGTTAGAGGGAGATGGCTTGGTGGGTGACGTATTAGAACCTAACTCCCTTTTATTTGCAACAGTCCTCCCCTGTCGTGGAGATGAGGCAATTGGAAGGATCGAGGAGGTTTCACTTGATGTTTAGGGGAACCAAAACTAGTATACCATAATAAACTAAGGATCGCGCATGGAATTGAGGGTTCTAACATGTTATAAAATGATAAACAACTAATAAAAAATAACTACAAAAGAAAACAAAGAATAAATGAAGAAATAGGGAAATAAATAAAGAAAATGTTAGATTTAACTTGGTTAGGTATCAGTTGGTCCTACTCCATGGTAAGAACACCACCCTACTATCTATTATTATTAATTCTCAAACAAAACATACAGTAATGAAAAAAATAATGATCCAGCAATAATGGAATAAAAATTATAATAAATAAATATTAAATACCAGTGAAGAGAAACCCTAACTTCTCATAACTAGATTTACCAACCATCCACAAACAATAATATTTTCACATATATTTTGTGACATAGATGAAGAGGATAAAAAAACACCTCCTGAATAGGATCCTAATCTCCACCAGAACACTTGTCCCAGAAAACTCTATCCTTAACAATAAGAAAATGGTGTGTCTAGTAGTGTATAATGCATCAGGCTCCAATTGACCTCTCATGGTAGAAACACTATCTCTAATGGTAGCAAATAAATCTCTAAAAATATTCAAACCAATCGATATCCTACGATTTGGAGATTGTGAGTTGAAATAATCCTAAGAGATTGAGGTTGTTACAACATCTTAGTGGCAATAGAGAAATGAAGGGATGAGAATGATTAAAATAAGAAAAACAAACAAACCTATATAAAGGTTAATGATAGAAAAGTATATAAAGGTCAAACAAACACCCATGTAATGGTAGACACCCGGTGCATAAGGGTAGACGCCCGTTGCGTAAGGATTTCTCACCATTATATAAGAGTCAGTTCTCATTATATAAGGGTTTATAGCCCACTTCATGAGGGTTATTTGGACCTCATGTAAAGGTAATATTCCCAATAAACATGCCATGTAAGGTTCATCATGAACACACATAAGGTTAATGTAAGAACCAAGTTTTTGACTCAGGTAATGATCCCTTAAATTTTGGTTTAATTCGTTATTTTGGTCTTAATATAGATTTCTAATGAGTTTTAGAGGGTCTCAGGGGTTTCTAGGGATTATTCAGAGACTAGGGCCTAGTTTTTTGGGAGAAAATGGCTTGTTTCATGGTTAGAAGAAATAGTGTGGGGAAGGCCACATGATTAGTTTAAATTGTGCATGGTAGGATAGTGGGCGGGAGTAGGGTGCATAGTTTTCTGTAACTATGAGTGAGGGGACACACGGATGTGAGTAAACTACAAACAAAATTACATAGGTATTTTTCATAGTTAGCAATTGTTTTCCCTAACCATGCATCCTAACTTTATAGGTTCCCCTTTAATATAAAAGATCATGCACGGTTGGTGCACGGTTTGGAAAACTGTGTGATTCCCATTTTTTGGTGATTTTATGATTTTTTCATTAAATAATCCAATTAAAATCCCCATCCTCTAAATTTTTTCTCCAAAATATAGAATCACTTATTCTCCCTCTTTTGATGCCAAAAAACCATCTAAGCTAAGAATGGATCCCGATCTCTCGTCTGAAGTCTGATTTGATCTTCATTCATCTCATTGGATCTATGTCAGTAATATATTAATTCCATTTTAATCTTTCATTGTCCTTCTTCCTATCTAAGACACTATTTAGATGTTGAATCATATGCCCCATTTTCAATAAATTGATCTATTATTTAGATATCTTCCAATCCAATACAAACTCGAGGCTGATACTGGATGAGGAGAGTCGTACGAGTACAAGGTAGGTTGTCAATAACTCATCCCTCAAGTTTCATAATTTTACAAATTGCCATTTGTGGCACTGATTTCATCAGGTGTTACCTGTTTAATTTATATTCCTTGCTTATAGTCATTATATTTTTGTTCTAATACCCGTGTCAAATATGTTTTCAATAATTTGTGGTTACATCCACAATCCCTTCCACCCCATGTAGGGTTTTTTCCATATTTGGGCTTTTAGTGATTTGACATGTGTGCATGTGCCACCATTCAGGCATACCTTTTCATTAACATGTTATGGTAAGCCTAATTTATTTAAATGACTATTGAATTATAGTGGTTATCATTCAGTTGTCACTTGACCCTTCTAAAGTAAGTGTCATACTTAATTATTGTTTGTTTAATTGGTTTAATTGGAAATTATACTATGTATGTGACTTGGAATAATTGATTTAATTGAATGTATTTATTTCAAATCCATAGAATCTTGTGGTATGTATAATTGAAGGTATCATAGTGAAACTTAATAAATGTTTATGACTTATATTAATCAATTAAATGGTTCCATGCCCATGGAATTATAACACTAATGAAAGGAAAGGCTTTAACCAAATGAACTTATTAAATGGTATGAACACTATATGGAATAGTTAATTAAATGAATCAATTGTAAGGTACCTAATTGTATGTGGATATTGATATCATTGTATGAGTGGTTAGAATCAAGTTCACTTTTGGATTATTGAGGGAATGCCTTGAGAACTCATGGATTCCATTCTGATTCAAGGATGTTGATTTCCAAGGGTGAGACCCACCATGTAACCTAATCCTCATCTACCAGTGGATTCCTGGTATGAAACCATGGGATCCCTTATTTACTATTACAGGATGCCTTGGAATCACTAATTTAATCCAACATGGCTTCGACAGAGATGAGGTTCCTTGGTTATATCCCTGGACCTAGCCATTTCTAATCCCATTTTACCTTGGATATTTTCCTTGGACATGGTTAGATTTACTATTATGGAACTCCTTGGATTATGCTCCTTGGATTTCACTCTTACCCCTTAGCTAGGATATATTTACTAAGGATTTATCCACCCTTGAGGTCTAGGTTTTATTTTTTATACCATTAGAACCTCATCAATAAGATTAACATCATGGATGTCTTGTAACATCTTGGATCCTTCACTATTATTATCATGTCAGGTTCTTAGTGTTGGTTTTACCTCATGTGAATTAATTATATAAACTATAACATCATTAATTAATTAATAGTTACATGCTTGTACATTAGTTGAGGGATGAAGTAGGTATATGGGTATTTATGTTACTATACTTCTTTACTTTTATATATGAATGTTTTTACACTATTTTAGTTTATATTACATGGATAGGATGTTATAGACATCATTGGTGGTGGCCTACTGAGATTCATCTCACACCCTATCAAGGTCCCCATTAGGACCCATGAAGAATACATGAATATAGGTGTTGACATAGGGGAGATTAACACTCCAGTCACTTGATTTCTTTCATTCTTAAAGATGGATCTAGTAGCAGATGATCGAGCTAGATCTCGATATGTTATGGATATTTTTGACTTCCCTTTTTCAATTTTTTTGTAGTATTTTTGTCTTCTTTCTTCTATACATGTTTTCCATATTTATAGAAATATGAAATATCATCATCATCTTTTTTATATGAGTATGAGTTGTTTCATTTATTTATTACTCATGTCTAGTTTTGTTATTCCATCTGTTTGTTTACTTATATTACTTGTGATATTTACCTATTATATTATACATATTCATTACACTACACTTTGGTAATGAGGTAATATCCTCCCCATGGACACACCTCATTCCATCACTTTTAGTTGGGAGCCTTTTCTATTTGGGGATATGTGCTTGATTCCATGTGACCCACCATGCTCGGGGCACCTCTATGTGGAATTCAGGTCCATCATGGTGTAAAGTGGTATTAGATCAATTGTTTTATTTATTTACTAAATAGAGAAAATATATTGTGGATTAAGAACACTTGGAACTTGGTTATAAGACATGATTGGGCATAGTTAATCCAATTTCAGGGTAAATGATGAGTTGCCTTAATTATAATGGTTGTTATGTTTTTTTTGGTTACTTTTGATATCATTTCACCACTGGGTGATGCACATGTCGTGTGATGGTTATTATTATTCATCTAATTAAAAAAAATATTTTTTCCTTGGCATGATGATATGAGGGAAATTAGAATTGTTACATTCATCAACATAGGCACTCAGAATTTGCATGCCATGCATATTTCCATACCATAGAGGTGCATTTTACTTCTTCCATTTTCTTGATTTCTTGTGATTATTGAGTGATCCTTATTTTTATATATGTGCTCATGCTACTTTTTGGATGCAATTAAGTTATTTATAGTTTCAATTCATCATTTGTATGGGCCCTCATGGGTTTGAATGGTTAATTTACCGAGTCGAGTCATTAGAATGATATTAAATGGGTATCAATTTCATTGATAAGGTGTATGAGCCCTGATTCACTCAGAATAGAGATCCATTCTTTAAAAACATGTATAAATGAAAATTAGAAAATGAATCTATAAAATTGAAACTCAATTTATAAAGGGAAATGGTTTCTAGTAAATTAAATTGAAATTTACGGTTGACCCTTCATTTACTGAAACCCTAATAATATATTCTTGAGCACTTACCAATAAATGGACTTCTATGTGGGTATTTGGGGTAGTGTGCCTTGGTTGGTGAGCCTTTAATACGTTTGGATTCTTCTAGTGTTGATATATATATGCTTAAATGTTGTTATGAGGTGTGGTCTTGTAATTTGTAGACCAATTTCACCATGACGTCCTCATTTCATGTGCAACGAGGGTGACAATGACCATGCTCTAGACATGGTGGACCTTGAGCCTCCAATATTTCCACAAGGAGGGAAACATGAGGAACTAAATTATTTACCTAATAGATTCACTAATTCTCATCTTCATGATAGTTTCCTACATATAATGTAGTCCATGAAAGGTGCCCCATGACCTACCCCTATGATGGTTGATCTGACCCATGAGTTCCAACAGCAGCATCCTCCTACCTTCTTGGGGGATGGAAGTCCATAGGCTTCTGAGTCTTAGATAGAGGCCATCTTATCAATATCTGAGCATCTAGAGACACCTCTTGTGTAGAGGTTCAAGATTTTTACTTACATGTTGTGTGATTCTACCAAGCACTGGTGGGATGTAATTACCTCGTCTAGTCTCCATCAGGGCATTGTATGGGATGAATTCAAAACTATCTTATATGAGTAATTTTTTCCTCATATGTTGAGAGGTAACTAATCCATAGAGTTATTTTATCTTTAGTATGGTGTTATTTCAATCATGGGGTATTTAGCGTGTTTCACTGAGTTACAGAACTTTGCACCGCTTCTAATCTGTGATGAGATTTCCCATGCTAGATGCTTTGATGATGGGATACAATATGCCATATGTACTTAGGTGATTATATTTCACCTACCTACCTTATATTAAATATTTAATTAGTATTATATCATAGAGTTAAACCTAAGGGATGACGGCAGTACCGGGTATAGAGGATCAGTGTTGAGGTAGGCTAGTAGTTCTCTCAGTAGCATAAAACAATCCCACTGGGTTTCTCATTAGGGAAGTAGCAGCTAGAGTACCCATATTGGTAGCTCTATAGTGTGCCATCAGTGTGGAAAAAAGTGGAATATAAAGAATCCATGTGATGTAGATTCTCTGGATATATGGTATTGTGGTAGTATGGGGAACCGTCAGAGATTCTACTAAACCTTTACATCAGCTTCTAGTGGAAGAGGTTCTGCACCAGCTCCACCTTTAGGAACAGGTTCTTTTATTCCATATACAGGTGGGATTTGGAGTAGAACCAGTAGGACTGGCTGAGGTGGAGGTCATGACCATAGTATCCAGACTTCATATTACCAGTAATACGAATAGTTCATTCTTGATCGTGGAAGTCCAAATATTTCATAGGGTCATGGGTCATTTATGTTACATGATTTACAGTCGATACTCAAGGATCAGGCTGCAAGACATCCTATAGTATGAGGAATTATTCTATTAGCCTCCACTATAGTATCTTCTTTATTTGATATAGGTGTTTCACACACTATCATCTCTTTACATATTGTGAAAAGTCTTAAGATGGAAAATAGTATTACTATGGTGTAATAACCCTAGATACACTATTGGGAGT